>JAQQZT010000038.1:24805639-24816828 GCA_030068275.1 Clarias platycephalus | reverse complement strand
AAACATTTTGTGTGACAAACATGCAAAAGAATAAGAAATCAGGAGGGGGGCAAATAGTTTTTCACACCACTGTACAGATTAAGCTAGTTGAGTGTGTGTGCTTGTGCCCTGCAGTGATTTGGACCCCTGTCCAGGGTGTACCCCACCTTGTGCCCCATGTACCCTGGTATAGTCTCCAGGTCACCTGTGACTGTGTACCATATAAGCGGTATACAGAGTGAGTGGGTGAGTGAGAGAAACAAACATGATAGGGTGTGCTGTTACATAAAATTATACATGACGGAATGTATGGCCATGATGGACATGGCCTCACATCCAGATCAAACATCTTAATCCTCTGTAGACACTGGATGGCCAAAATTATGTAGACACCCAAACATCACCGCCATAAATGGGCCTTCTCCAAAAATGCTGAAATTCGGAAGCACTCAATTGAACAGAATGTCTTTATGAGTTGGACCATTGCGATTTTCTTTCACTGAACATACAGCTTATGTGCTTGGGGGTGAAAGAGCAAATCCCCACAGCCACAACCATGCTCCAAAATCTAGTGAAAAGTGGAGTATATAAAATAAATCACATATGGGTGTGATAGGCAGCACCATAACTCAGTAGTTATTACTGTCACAATGCACCTTCAAGATTCCAGCCTCTGGCCTGTGAGCATGGAATTTGCATGTTCACTCCGTGCTTGGTGGGTTTCCTCCAGGTCCTCTGCTTTCCTCCCACAGTCTAAAGACATGCAGATTAGTAACTATCATTCTCAAATTGCCCATGGTGTGTGAATAAGCATGTGAGTGTGTGTGCCCTGCAATGTTTTGGCACCCTATCCAAAATGTATCCCACCTTGAGCCCTAAGTCCCTTGAGATAGGCTCAAGGCCCCACTTGACATTGTATACAGGATAAAGCCGTATGGATGATGAATGCATGAGTGAGTGAGTGAGTGAGTGAGTGAGTGAGTGAAATGGGTGTGATAATCATGCGTCCACACACATTTGACCATACAGCATACCACAGGAATTATCCAACGATTGAGATTTTTAATTTATTAATCAGCCGCACGTCATGTGTTGTAACCATTTCAATTTATACTAAATGTTGTCGATCATACACGAGACAAGTTACAGTAGTTCATATTATCACTTTCATCATTAGAGCTCTTGTGATGATAAAAGCCTGTCATGTTACAGTGAAGCAAGAGAGCAAAAAGTCTTCTGTTCTGAAGTGTCTCCTGTGGTGGAAAACTTAAAATGCTCTGACACCTAAGCCTCCTTCCATTAATGTCATCTAAATGTCTCCTTACAGCAAACTTTTCAGTAAGCTTTTCTTTGTTAAATAACTGCAAATAAAGAACAACATATGACAGATCATGCACTTAAGTAAAAACAGTTCAGAGATTGTTGACGTGATATGATTGTTGGTGTGAGGTGAAATGGACTAATTGAAGCGATTTTGCCACCCAAACTATTTAACTTGTTAATGAACATGTCAAACTTTTAAATGTTTCATAGTTAAATAGAACATTGAGAAACATCCAAGAGACAAATTAGTTCTTAGAGTCATTAGATTAGCATCTCTCTTTCTCTTTCTCTTTTACTCTTTCATTAATAAAAAAAAAAAAAAAATGCAGTCTGTCCAATTGCAGAGAAATCAGAATGCATAAACCTATTTTTCCTTAAAATTGTGCAAATCACTGTAACTGATGCCAAACCTTAACAGCCAAGACTAATTCCATAAATGTTAAAAAAAAAAAAAAAAAAAACATCAACAGATCATATCTTTATCCTTTATACTCTTTTATATTGCACATTCTGTACAACCTGCATAATTTATACATTGAATATATTTCTATTTTGATTATATTTTTATTGTGACTTTAAAAATGTGCAAATTGTAGATTTGTACATTCATCTCAAATTTTTAAATGTACAATTTTACATTTCTGCATTTTTTCCTATTGGAGTGAAACCTTTCTATCTTTCTATTTTATCCTACCTTTCCTTTTAGGTCACAAGCAGTCATAGAAGCATTTCACTGCATTTCATACTGTGTATGGCCATGTATGTGACAAATGAATTAAAACATTTGAAATTTTTAATTTGAGATAAAAAATTATAAATTACTATTTGTTGAATAATATCCTATAACAATAATGTATTTAAATGAGGGTATTAATAGTATAAACCTACTGTTTATGTAAAAACGAGGACGTTTTTCAGAGCTGTGAGGTTATGCAAAAATAATGCCCACATTCTGAGCAATGGCATTCAAGAACCTGTCATCATTCATCATTCATTCAGGGTCTTGGAGGACCCGGAGCCTATATGCGGAAGTGGAAATACACCCTCCATCAGACCTTGCTAATGCTTTTAAATGCTTATAGTCTGCTATATCACCTTTGTTCTCTCGCCGAATTGGTTTCCTGTAGTTGTCATCAGTTTTCACCAGGCAGGTGAGATATGTCATATGCTAAGTAATTAAATTCGGAAGATGTGTCATTGCACGCCAATTTCTGGTATTCTCCACTCAAGACATCCACTGCTGGAAAAAATAAACACTTTGATCACCTTGTGTAGATTTAGTGTTGAAATTTTTTTTTTTTTTAAAGTGGCTAAAAATCTGTACAATCATGACATAATCTTGCTGAATTTTGTCCCATAATGCATGATAGGAAACCATCTGTGTGTCATTTATGTGCGAGCACATGATCACCATGCTTGTACTGTAATATGCAGACTGGCACTTCAAGAAAGCAGAAGCTCACCAGGATCTCTATGTTCACCTTTGCTTTGAACACAGCTGCATTTAAAGGCCTACTTAATATTCACTACAGGACAAGGTATCCATTTACATGCCTAAGGAAATGTGAAATGTTACATACAGTAGATATATCTTTTTATAATGATGAAGTAATTTTTTCCCCTCATTTTTGGAAGAAAGTTTTAACACAGAAGCTATGATGTTGTAAAATTTCCTGATTCGCACTGCGGTCAAGTTAGAACAATTAACAGCTTGATGAAAAATGAACCGAAATGAGTTCACAAACAAAGCTGTGCTAGCCATTGAGGCAATAAACCGGCAAGGGTTATTTATTCATTCCAGCACCGTGAATGCTTATGAGAAATCAATAGCATATGCAAACTCCCAACCAAACACCAATCACAAGCCACTCTCCATAAAACAAATGCAAGGCTGAAACAAACAGAAAAATTAATTTGGCTGCAGACTGAGCTATTATGCCTGCCTGCGAGCATGAGCCTTCTACAAATTTCTCTACTTTCCAGCAGGGAGGAATTAAACAGCCAAATAAAATACAAATATGAATAATTAAAGAGCATGGCCGAAGTATGGCTTTTTTCCTTCTCATTATTTTACATTTCCCTTTGTGAGAAATACACAACAGCTTCACACATAGATTTTTTTTATGATTTCAGAATGTTAGAGCAATGTGTGTTGATCAAAAATATTCCTTTTATAATATCAGTATTCTTTCTTCAGAGAATTTATGGGAATAATTACTTTATGTTGGTGGCTTAGTGGTTAGGACTGTCACCTTGCACCTTGGTCTGGGTTTGATTCCCGCCTCGGGGTCATATGTGCAGTTTGCATGTTCTCCCCATGCCTGGTGGGTTTCCTCCCACAGTGCAAAGACATGCAAATTAGACTAACTGGAGTTCCCAAATTGCCTGTGGTGGGTGAATGCATGTGTGAATGTTGACCACTGTCATGAAAATGAGAAGAAATACAAGGCACCATTGACCTCCACTGTACTGTACCTAGTTGGACTTAGATTCACATTTCTGGCTTACATGAGAAGAACCTGTTGTGGCCTTCTTCAGATGTTTAAGCTCCTGAATTGTATGTACACATTACACTGCTTTAATAAAAAAAAAAATTGTATTTCCCCCATTATGAATGCAATCTAATTAAAGATCTAATTAGCATGTTCCTGATGTGGTCAATAAAATAAAAGTTGACCACATTTATAATAATGATATCAGAGCTGAAAAAATCCTTCTAATTGCATCTTCCAGATGTTCTAGAGGAAAAGCATAAATATAACATTTTGAATAACCATAAAACTTACCACAGGGATTTAAGCAATTTTGGGACAGTTTTGCTCGATTGAACACCTGTGGTATTGTTCTGAGCTTTATTATAACCCTTCTTAATAAAGAAAATTATTACAACATCCCTGAACATGAATCTGTCAATCACACTTTATTAAACTACAATAATAACAATGATTACAGATATATGACATATGTAGGCCACTTTGGATAATTATGTCTTGATACTCACTTTTCTTTTTATCCAGCTATTCAGCTTCTTTTTAACTAGAGACAGTAGTTAAAAAGAAAGCGTATTATAGAAAGAAAATCATACACAGATATGCAAGAGTCTTTCATGGAAATGTCTGGGAGTTGTATAATGACCCAAAGTGAACGGAAATGTAAATGTTCCTACAGCATCCTTCTGCAAAAATAAGGAAACGTCCTCTTTGTTGTCCCCAACAAAGCTGAAATGAAATCTGCATCTTTCATCTCAGGTAATGCACACTGGGCCGACTGTCCTATGGTTTACCAAAAGAGTTATTAACCGAGTAGGTGAAATAGATTCAGGCTTTTATTCAGTCTGACATCAAAGAAGCAAAACCCTGAAAGAAGCAGCTTTGTGCTGCTGAAATCCCAGGCAATACAGATGTGTATGATGGGTATTTTGGATAGACTAGATGGTGTCTGGGGATCATCTGGTATGCAGGCTGGTAAAATGAAAGACTATTTAGAATATTTTATTCCAATATTTTCAAATAACCCATGTTTTTTATATATTTTTTGTGTGAAGTAAAGACGCACACAGTTTGAAGTTTAAGAGGATAGTTTGGTTCTAGTTTGTCTCTTAAATTAAAGCTGAGTTACTTATAAATACAGTATTACAGGTCTTGGTTGTTTCTTGCTCTGCACACTGACCATGAAGTCCGCCACCTGGAATGCGAGTACAATGTAAGTAATCACACAAAATTTCGCAACCCTCATTCCATGCAAAAATGCATTCCAAAGTTCAGATGAGACTCGTATTAAGCTTCTGCAGTCCCACTGAGATAATTCATGTTGAAATCTTTCAGAATTACATGGTATTTAGAATGAATTTTACAGCTTTCTTTCCCTCAAACATACTTCTGCGTGTTGTGCCAAAAAGGTTCTGGATACCAAAATTTGATTGGACTCCAAAGGAGAGCAAGCTGATTTTTCGTCTTTGTGGAAATCTTTTCATTGATGATATTTTCATAAATGAATTAATCCTAACATAGTATTCATGTACTTAATATTGCTCTACATAATGTTCCACAGAATTTTTAGTGTATTTATCTAAAAAATATACAGTACATACTGTATCAATGCAGCTGGATCAAACTGTCAGGACAGTGGCACTGGATTTATTACTGCACAAAAATAGGTTCCAATTCCAAGTTCAGAATCTTGCATATCTGAGATATTCCTCTGTTAGATTTATTAGATCAATTCCAGATGCATGTGGCAGACTGGCATTGGGGGTCAGCACTGTGGCCATACACCTGCAGGGTTGTGGGTTCGATTTTTGATTCCTGTGTTCATGTTCTACTCGTGCATGATGTGTTTCAATTGGGTACTCTGTCTTCTTTTAACAGCCATGTAGAGTAGGCTAAATATTATTTCCAAATTCCCCATAGTGTGTGATTGAGTGTGTGCTTGTGTGCCCTGCAATGAATTAGCACTCTGTCCAGGGTGTACCCCGCCTAGTTTCCAGAGTCCCTAAGGACAGGCTGCAGGCTTTCTGCATTCTTGTACATAATAAGCAGTATAGAGAATGAATGAGTAAGTGTGAGTACAGTAAGTGAGAGGTGTGTGCAATTTTAAGTAAACTTTGAATCTGCAACACATTCTTTTTACTTTATTTCTTAATGATTTCTTGTTCATTTCTTATGTACAAAGTTTTTAAACTATTAATAATAACAAGGCTTGACACATAATACATACATTACAGCACAGTTCATTTTTTCTTCACATATTTCAGCTTGTTGGGAAGCTGCAATCATGCAATCTCCATAGCCTTAACTGTTGAGACACCATGGCCTATAAAGATAATCTAACAGAATATCTCTAATAAACTCTATATTTTTGATGAAATTATTATTATTTTTTTTGTCTATCTTGAAAACTGTCATGGAGCATTTCAAACATCCCAGAACTATTAAACATTGCCCAAAGCCAAAGCTATTTCCATTTCCTTAACAAATTTATGTTAGAGATAGCAGTGTCAAAAAATGCTATAAATCAACATTTCATTAGCGCAGAGACTTTCCAGTCCACCTGGCAATGCTATCATCTTATCACCAGGCATCATGGTATCAAAAATTTTTTGGAAAGTACAACTAGGCTTCACACCTCTCTGCTGGTAATGTGTTAGTGCGTTTATCTCTGTTACCTCTGCATGTAGCAAGAAACCAATTATATGATGTGTTGAATTGACAAGATGAACATGGCGATGAGCCATAGGTGTGTCAGTTTTATTTTCAAACATTTTATAACCACGGTTTGATCACAAAATAATATTACTTGTCATATATATGGAGTATATCTATATCTATCTATATATCTATATATCTATTGCATGTTTATGAGCTGAAGTATTTTATCGAGTATTTAAGTGACCTGAAAGCAACGTTATAATTATTTACCAGTCAGACTGTAATGAGACTCTAATGGTAGTCCTTTAAAAGTCAAGTGCACTTGTTTGGTGTGGCATTTACTATAAGACATATTCTTAAATATAATAGGTGATTAATGTTGGAAGCTGATAAATGTTCCATGACAGCAGCTCTGGCAGCAAATCCCAGGTTTATACTTCATTTAAGCACTCAATCTAATATGTTACTGTTTGTATATTAACAGTTGATTCACAAGGACTTCTATGGCAAACACTTTACAGTCTTCCAGTGGATAATCACTGCGGAGATTAACATTCTTTGGCTGCAAGTTATTTAAATCTAATGCAGAAAGTAGCGTCTCATTTCTTAAACAACAATGTTGGAAGACATCACCTACTGTATGGTCATGGCAAAGATTGGCCTACATCATGCAAAGAAAACAACTACTAGATATTGCTGAAACTACTAAAACTGAGTTGGGAACTGACCAACACATTATTAAAATCTGGAAGGATAGTGGTAACCCTTCATCTTAAAAAAAAAAAAAAAAAAAAAACAGCTCACACACAGCTATTGTAATAGTGAAAGTACAGTAAAAGCATTCCCACATGCACTAAACAACTGTTTCCATCCATCCAACATACAGTAGGAGGCTAATGGTGATCATTGTATTTTATTTACATTTACTGTACATACACGCAATTTTGCCTAATCTGCATGTCTTTGGACTATGAATGGAAACCAGAGTACGTGGAGGAAACCCACCAAGCACGGGGAGACCAAACAAACTCCATGCACACCGACCCGACGTGGAAATCAAACCCCGGACCTGTATGTGCAAGGTACCATGCTGCCATACAACCGTTTAGACTTAAGAAAACCACTTATCAGTGAGGCTAATCTAGGCAGCATAAATAATGGACTGTGGAGAATTGGAAAAATGTCATATGGTCTAATCAGTTGAGTTTTACCCTGTTCCAGGCAGTGTTTATGATCTGTTGTTGTTTCTGCAGGTCAGGTGTAGGTTCAGTGACATTATGTGAACAAAAAATGAGGTCTGACTACCTGAATGACCAGGTTTTTCAATCAATGGCTTTTTTTCTCCCCTGATGGCACAGGCATATTACAAGATGACAGTGCCAGGATTTATTGCGTTCAATTTGTGAAAAAGCAGTTCTGGGAGCGCAAGACATCATAGTTATACATGGGCTTAAAACTTAACCCGATTGAATCTTTGGGATATACTTAAAACCAGAAGTTTGCATACACTTAGGTTAAAGTAATTACTTTTTGGAGAAAAGCCCTCTGGTTTGATGAAACAAAAATGTAACTGTTTGACCTCAATGACCATTGGAAAAAGAGGAATGCTTGCAATCCAAAAACACCCTCCCAATTGTTTCTGGGGTCTCAGCATTATTTTATGGGGGTACTTTGCTGCAGGAGTGACTTGTGCACTTTCTGAAATAGATGGCATCATGAGGAAGGAAGATTATGTGGCTATATTGAAGCAATATCTCAAGACATCAGCCACAAAGTTAAAGCTTGGTTGCAAATGGGTCTTCCAAATGGACAATGACCCCAGGCACGTTGCAAAGTTGTGGCAAAATGGCTTAAGGACAATAAAGTCAAGGAATTGGAGATGCCCCGACCTCAATACAATACAAAATTTGTGGGCAGAACTGAAAAAGGATTTTCAAGCAGAAAAACATATAGCGGCTTATTTTAAAAAGCTTGTGGAAGGCTACATGAGACATTTGACCCAAGCTTTAAACACACTTTAAAGGCAATCTTTTCAAATAATGCCTAAGTGTATGTAAACATATGATTAAAAAAAAGATGAAATATATATTTCTTTCTACTATTATTCTGATATTTTATATTTATCAAATAACTGACATAAGATAAAGGATGTACACTAGGATTGAATATCAGAAATTGTAAAAAAAAAAAAAAAAAGTTTAAATGTACAGCAATTGGCTATAGTGTATGTGAACTCCTGGTTGCAACTGTACATAGCTAATGTCTTTCAGAAACCTTATCCCAGGTTACTATTTTTTCTGAAGATAATAATAGCTTCAAATATTGATTTCAACGTATAATATATGATTGTGGTCATTTTTTTGGAGTTCCTATTTCTGAACTTTGGCATAAGTTATTGTCCTATTTTATTTATTATGATTATTGATATTTGCATTAAAGATAAGTAGTTAAAAAAATGATCAAAATCCAAGCCAATGTGGTGGCCTTGCACCCCCAGGGTCCAGGTTCGATTCCCGCCTCTGTGTGCATGGAGTTTGCATGTTCTCCCTGTGCTTGGAGAGTTTCCTCTGGGTACTCTGGTTTCCTCCCACGGTACATGCGTTTTAGGCTAATTGGTGTTCCAAAATTGACTATGGTGTGTGTGTCTGTGCGCCCTGCGATGAATTAGCACCCTGTCCAGGGTATACGCTGGTCAGGTCCCAAGTCTCCTGGGATAGGCTCCAGGCTTCCCGCTCCCTCTATACAGTAGCAGTCTATATGATGAGTGAGTGAGAGTATTAAAATCCACAACAACAACAAAAATCTTTGAGTCTGAAATCCAATAACTTTTTAGGATGGCTAACAGTATCTTCATGTTATTGCAGTCCACCTCAAACAACATTATATACAGGATTTACTTTTCTCTTGCTGACATAATCTATTCACATAAAAGCATTAGAATATAATAAAGGTATCTATTAAAGCTTACAGATGCACAGTATCTCTAAGCCTGTCAATGTACTACCTCCGTCATTATAACCATTTCTTTTGAAGATTGTTTGAGGTATAAGGCTCATATTGGCCGAATTGATCACAGCCTATTTAAATGCCATGTCACGCTCCAGCCACAGCATTGAAAATGCACCTGCTGCTTTACTGAAGCCAGGTAAAAGCAGTGGGATCCATTTACCATGTATCACCCAGCCAGCTACTACTGTGTAGTATAATGGCATACTGTATGAAGGAGGCATGAGGGATCAGGTGCTTCATTGCAGACAATTCATACCAAATTTTTTCTTCGATTGTGTCTGGATGTATTAGGACTTAATTTGTAAAAATGGCTACTGTATGTAGGTGCTGAAAATGTTGTCTGGTTATGAAGAATGCGCGTAAAGAATAACTTTTTTCTTTAATCTATCCACTTATAGATGTCCAGGGGCCACCGATGATGGTCATAAAAACACACCCCCTCTTGGATTTTTACAAAAATTATAATAATAAATTGCAATTCATATTAACTTTTTGTTTTTAAATATCCACTATGCGGAGACTAAATTTTTTGTCCCAAGTTCTATCTTCAGAAAATTGCTTTCTAGGCAGCAAATGTGATTTGGAATTAATTCCTGAAATCCAAGCAAAAAAAGCCTAATTTATTGTGAGCATCATTAACTTCATTCTTCTTAAGCACAAAGTCGTGAGACATGGGATTAATACGAATAGCTTTGCCTTCAGTCACACATCTGTATTTCTGTGGCTGTCTCTATCAAGAGGCTGCACATCTCTGTGCTTTGACAAATGGGACCCTGCTGTCATGTTAGCACCTTTATTCATAGCCCTGACATTGTGCTGCTTTCTAACAAGCCATTACCAGAAGAGCCGTCTGCCTCTGACAAGACGCAGGAGCTCTAGATTGACTCTTCATCCTCATTACTGGTGTCTGGTGGTGCTAAAGCATCCAATCCTGCATCTTTTATCTCCATCCCTATCTCTCTATACCTCTCTGTCGTTTTACTCGATTTCCATCGCTTACTCTCTTTGAAAGCTAAGGGTTGATGCATCTGACTCCAACAGCACTGAGCCTTGATGAGGCCAACTGTTAAATGACCGGTGCAGTTTATAAGAGAAAGCAATAGACATTGGAAGAATCATGAAAGTGAGTTCAGATGTTAAATGGACTGCATGGAGAACATATAAGCCAGCAGTTCTCTGCACCAAAGATTGCCACATTTACAGTTCAATGCTGTAGTGGTTTTTATTTTTTTCTATGTTTTCTTTAATCAGATATTCAAGAGTCAAGAGTTTTCAGTTAATGTTCACATCACACATCATGATGAGAGTTTTTTATTCAATTTTATTTATAAAGTATACTGTATATTAATTTGATGTAACCCATCGTTAAATGGCCTGTACAATTTCCATTGAACAGCCTAAAATTACATATTAATTATCAACTATACAGTATATAAGTAAACCTGTGGCAGGATCATGGGCACCCAAAGTTCATTTTTGCTTTTGTGGAGCAAATGCTGGACCAGATGGTCCGATCCCACAGAATTTGCTGAAAAAAAATAAATACTGGCCTCAACAGAATGAAACCAGAACACCCAGTGCACTAGAGCAGTGGTTCCCAAACTTTCAAGCCCGCGACCCCTAATTGAAGATCGACAAGATCTCGCGAACCCCACTATCAAAAACAAGCAATAAACATAACAAGCTCTTCACAGTATTTTGACTACATTTACTATACATCAAAATAATTTT
>JAQQZT010000038.1:24754177-24781058 GCA_030068275.1 Clarias platycephalus | reverse complement strand
TTTTTTCAAGTTTGGCGGGCCGAATCAAAACATTTAACGGGCCGCATGTGGCCCCCGGGCCGTAGTTTGCCCATGCCCGGTTTAAATCATTACTTATTATTTCAATTTTTACCAGTCCAACATCATCTTTAGAGATAAGTTTTGGTCTTGCTTTCCTGGGATGGTCTTCATGAGACACAGTTTCATCATGGTGCTTGATGGAGTTGGCAAATGAAGTTGATAATACTATTCTTGCAAGAACTATTCCAGAAAGGTTGACTTACACGTATTTAAATTACAACTGACTGTTGTTGTTGTTGTTGTTGTTGTTACATAATTACCTAATTCCATATGTGTTATTTCATAGTTTTGAACTCTCCAGTATTGTTGCAGAATATAAAATATTAATCAGTAAAAAAAAAAAATAAAAAAAAAAAGTGTTGTATAAATTAACCATTATTGAAATGCTGAAAACATGTGACATACTTTTAAGGTATCTTATATTCATTAATCAAAATACAATCTAATCTAGTGATTACAGAAGCTGGCGAAATATGTTGCCATGCCATTAAAGGCTTATCAATGACATGGTGTGTCGAAATGTTTGCCTTGGAAATGCACACGGTCTGTTACTCACACTGCAAATCCCTTAATGCTCTCTACAGAAAGTCCTCACCTCTCTGGAGAGAAATTACCAGCAGCTGCTTAATGCTCTTGTGTAAACATCATTTGTGCAACTGATGGACTTTAATGGGATTTGTCCGCTATTCATTAAGCTGCAGCAGACATTTTGGAAATGCCTGCACCTTACATATCAGCGAATAATAGATGAATTCTATAGAGAAAAAAATTATTCTAGTGTCACGGTGTGCATTCAGTAATCTGCAGCTCAACACTCAAAAAAGTTTTGCTAAAAAAAAAATAAAAAAAACATCCAACTGTGTGTGGTACCCTGGGAATAAATGACACAGCTATAAGTACGTCTGAGTCATTCAGGTTCCTACGGAACGCCATCTGCAAGCTACTGAAATGAAGCCGTATCATTTCCACACTCTCATGCTGTTCTTTCAGTATTAACTCACAAAGCTCCGTTTTTGTAAAGTCTCTCCCGACCCATTTTTACTCTGCTATTACAGAGAGCATCCTCACTCTTACTTTCATCAAAGTCTAGGATCTCTATGGAGAAAATCTGCAGGGTTGCCGCTCATGCATGAGCAATCATGTCTAATGGCTGGTTAATGGTTCACATGTTTAACGGAATTCATGTATATTCTGCTACCTATATTATTCAATTACAGCAAGTTTTTTATTCCTACTATACCACAGCAATTTTCCAACAACAGCATTTTTTCACTTAAAAAGAAAATACGTACATATTATACCTTTTATACACTTACATTTAAGTAAGTATTGAGAAATGTCCATAAAACAAGGAGGTTCCTGTTATACTTATATAAGAGCGGCTTTAAACAGAAAATTCATCATCTCTCTCTTTTTTTTTGCTTTCTTGAATGCTGCTTGTTTTGCTACAGTGAAGACACCAAATCCTCCAAACTGAAGACTTCCCAATGTCTGAAGACAAGCGTCATTGTATTTTAACTATTTAGTCATAAATACCTTATAATTAAAGCTAAAACAGTCCAGATGACCTCAAAATATTTAAATTTTTTAAAACTCTTGTGAGAACACTACACTACAGATCTCATTATTTTAACTAGACATATTTCACTGTAGTTACCAAATAATTCATAGCATTTAATAATTAATATGCTATTAGATGAATAACTTAATAATAAGCCACGTGGGTACAGTACTGTGCAAAGATCTTCAGTCAGCCCTAATTTCTTCATATTATACTTGCAAAGAGCCAGAATTTCTTTTAATTTTTAGCATTGTATTAAGGAATAGTTCTCCAGGCTTCCTGAGGGACTGTTTTGGCTCTCGTTTTTTGTCAGGGTTTTGTCTCTAATTTTCAGTCCAGTCCCAGTATCTGACCAATTTCAAAGGAATATTTTTGTTTGTTAAGCCTAACAATGATCTCAACAAAAAAGCCATCTGACTTAGGGCATGAACCAGTAAGAAACAGGTGCAGATGAAGACAGATTATTAGACCTGTGATTAGTAAACTGGTGATGCTGAATGCTGAGTGCTTGGAACAGATGAGAGGGGAAATGAGGTTGCTGCTGAGGATGGTGCATAAACAACCAATTTTTTAATTGTATCCTAAGGCACATTACAACTTGTCACACTAAAATATTTGTTCACATTAATTTTTTGAGGAAATGAGGGGTTGGTTATCTGAATGAACATCTGAATGAAAATATAAATAATAAAAAATTACCAAGTGTCATCCTTTAATTAATAGAAAATGTAACCATTGGCAATTTGCTTTGGTATATATCCTTGTATAATACTGTTAATATATGTAATTTCACCTTTGTAAGTGTGTTACAATGGCTCCTGAGTCCACTGACCTGGAAAATGGCATTCTCTCCCTTTTTCCCCCAACTCTTGCATTTAAAAAGCATCTTTGGCATCAAAATGGCATCCTGCCTTTTGACTGAACGATGGCCTAAATAAGACAAATAGACTGTCTGTTAGAACGGAGTGTGTCCTGGATGAGTGAACTGGATTTACTCCCATAGAATTCTGCAAGGGCTTCAAAGCAATTCCAGTGTGATGCTGCAATCACAGGAAATGTGTGTAAGACCATGGTCAATCATGCTGGTGACAGATTTACTTGACAAGAAGTTGGAGCCATGAAAAAGCTTTACATGACAAGTGGGAGAAAACTGGGTTTTCAAAATGTACAGTATTTATGCTGCTAACATAACACTCCTTATATAATGACTTGATTTATATACAGTATATAATATCTAATGTGAACATTAATAGCCGTGATCAAGTGAGTAGACATGTGCAGTTTCCAGTGTACATGCATAATTGTATTTAGTTAACTGTTCTAGACATTGAATCCCTCAGTGAATAGTGTTTGTCGTTTCTTATGTCGCCTTTCAGAGCAAAAAACAAATTGTAGCCAGTGGCTCGGCATTCTGTTACAGAGACAAACTGCTGTTTCAAGGCCACTGATAGTCAGTAGATGAGCCTGAAATGCGAACATCTGGCAATGCTGTGGTGTAAAATGTTCGCCTGGGCCTTTCGGCTTAATAGCTTAATATTTCAGTGCTCCAGCTTCGGCTATGTGGAATATTATGTCCTGAAGGTCTGGTATTCAATGCCTACATATACACAGAATGACCCTCAAGAACTACAAGCATCAGAGAAGAACAATATAATAACAGACTTAATGAAAGTTTGTACTGGCAATTAATATTTAATTATTTCAGCTCAATATGCAAACTTTGATAGTTTATAGAAAAATTGTGACCTGTCACATCAAATCTGGTATTCAGTATAATTTTTCAGTATATAACATCAAACACTGCTTTTGGGTTTTCGGATATGTCAGGTAGAACATATTTATATTTATTTATGGTGATCATGAATTTTTACCACTACTGGAATATGAGAATAACTTCCCAAAAATTTACTCACCAAATGCTTGTATTAATAGTTTTGGTCATAGAAACAATCAAAAACAACCGATCATGTGTAACTGTTTATGACTTAAAAAAAAATTATTGATTAGTCATGTTTGTTTAAATGAAATAAAGTTGAAATAATATTCAATTCATTGTATTGGTGCTGGATGTCGCTCTACATTGCACAATCCTGAGCCCATATATATTTATTTAATCATAATAATGCAAAACTTGATAGAATGCAGAGATTAAAGGGTTACAGTTCTTTGAAACAATGTTTCACCACCTGCACCACCTGCACACTATTGGCCATAGAGCAAAATGAACCTGTGCGACTTAATACCTGACTAGATATACTGTAACAGGTCACAATATTATTGTCATAAGATGAGTTACAGCATCAAAAAATCTGCACAACAAAAAATTTTCAGGATCACTCAATGGAATTTTTTTACTACTGTATATTGCTGTCTTGTCAAGTCACTTGTCACTGTCACTGAATACCCTTTTCCTACTTCTAATATCAACCACAATTTGGTCAGTATGGTTTAACCCATATTAAAAAAAAAGATAATTCCTTATTACGGATACATTTCAGCAAAATGAGCAATAATTGTGCATCAGGTTTCTCCTTGTTAACATTTGTGCTGCAGTGTCTGTATTGAGGTCTTCAGCTGGATTTGAAGGTGCTTACTTATGTAAATGAAAGCCTGCTAGACTGAGGTTGAGTAGAAAGTCCTGTTTAAAAAAAAACAGTTAATTAAAGCTCAGGGCAAGAGGCAGCAACTGAATATTTGATCTTTTTAGACACACAGATATTGGACTGTTTTTGTAGTGCACTTAACCCCCAGGTTGTGTTCTAGTCATATCTGATATTTGAATTTTTCATCTCTTTCGTGGGACTGGACTGCTATTAGATTTCATTATCCAAAATACAAATTGCAGAGCAATGTTTTCTTTGTTTGTTGTTGCTTTTTTTAATGATGGTCCTGAAATAGCCTCAAAACAACTTTAGTCATCCTGAAAAGCAAAATGGCTCTCATGTTGCTGTTCAAAGGGTGTATTTGTCATTATTGTCTTCTGTGATGCAATATGAAGGAGTTTGTTATTGGTCAATAATGGTTAATGTCATTGTGATTGATAGGAGGGAAAGTGCATTCCATCCATCCAAGCCAAACAGCATGGACAATTTGGTCCCTGTGGACCCCTGGGGCATCATCGGTATTCAAGCTTGCAATCTCCTGATGAAAGGGCGAATGCTTTTCTATTGCATCACTAGGGAGATTAGGTTGGGCATTGTTGACAATTTCACAATGAAATACATGATTACTATGATAATATTATGTCTTGTGCTCCTGAATGAACAGGAAAAACTCATGCACAGATACAAGTCTGTCAGCTGGCTGTGCACAGATGGATTGGTATGACAAATTCTGATAACGGAATTAGTAGGAATAACTCGTAAGGTGCTTTATTTGTTTGCGGATTTGGTGGGTTAGGAGCAACGAAGTGTGACAACAAAGCCAAACACAAACACTGCTTCAGAATGAACATATGCTGATGACATGGCTGTTAAGCCTCATTGTAACAAATGTGGGTTTAAATTTCAACCCCTAAAAAAAAGGGCGGATACATAAATTGAGCCAGACATTTCATGTGCCAATCATTTTCCATACTACACATGAAGACTTTGAAATAAAAATTAGTGTATCTAACTCCAGTGGACAAAACCATAAAACTACAGAATTATAAAATAAAATGGAATGCTAACCAAATACATCTACAGTACAGTGCAAGGCTGAAAAATCAGCTCCGGGACTGCGGAATGTTGCTACTGTATAATTGAGACCAGGAGTACATTGAAAATTAGCCTCAAGCGAAGATTGCTACTTAGCAGTGTTAGATTGACTAACAGGAGATTTGATTGCTTTTAAAGGTCATTTGCTTATTATCTAATTTACAATGGGTAATCAGTGCTTTTTCATATGCACATCCTATAAAGCTGTTTTAAAGCTGCAGTGTAATATAGCTCATGTGCTGCTATACAACTTTGATGGTACAATAAGCTGGGAGTCTCGGCGAAATGACAATCATGTGTGCTCATTAGGATATTAAACTACACCAAGATACAGTAGGTCTTGACTTCCCCTCAAGACATGGACTCTCTTTATTCCTGGTCATGTCTCGCTATTCATTTTGGATAGATTTTACATGCTTTTGCAGATCTGAAAGACATTGTCATTGGTGATGCACAGCACAGTCACTCTTTCATCTGCAGTCCTTGAATAAAAGCATTGTGAATTGCCAATTGTGGTAACACAGACATTCAATTTTGTTGACCACAGGAAGACATTTACTGCACCAACACCACCAATTTCCATGTGGCCTCAGATGTCCTGGTCAGTTTAACCTCCATCTGTGTTCTTGTTCCCTGTTTTTTGAGTATATATTTATATATTCAGCTGAATCATTTAAAGAAGACGTATAACAATCATATGACAAGTGTCTGTGGACCAGGTGCAGATTTTATGACCTTAAATTGTAGTTTAGATAAACAATCTAAACTAATAAAAAAATTAAAAAGCAAAAAACTGTCAACAAGACATGTAGATTAAAATTTTGGTAAAATATGCAAGACCTTGGAATGAGAAACCAGAAATTGGTATTTCTATAATGTTTCTGAATGAGAATATGATGACAATATTTAATGAAAATATTGAACTCCAAATGCAGAATCCTTTGGGCCAATTATTTGGATCACCTATTCACACATATTTACAATATAATTCAGAAAATTACTAAAACACTTTTTTATGGGAAAGGAAAATAGGAGTGTTTTTTTTTTTTAAATACTGCTGGAAATTACAAGGGTCAATCAAGTCAAACCAGGACTTTTACTTTTTCAGCAGTTTACTAGTGCTTGGATACTTTCTACCAAGGTAGAATGTTTTCTCAGTACACCAAAGTTATGATCAGACTGCCTGCTTCATGTCCTTTAATTTCGATAACATGTGGAAATTGCTTGGAGCAAGGTCAGGACTGTACGGTGGCTGTGGCAATACCTCCCAGTCAAGTTCCTGTAATGTGCAAATGAGGTTGGTAAATAACTGTGTATATAGTTCTCACAGACAGATGCAGGCTGGTGACAAGTTATCCGTCGATTTTCAAATATGAGGCGCTCACCTCAGTGAACGTTCACAGGAATGACTGCAGTAAGCTACGAGCAACCTCAGTCATTCTTGGACGTACGGCCTTCATTAAATCATTTGCACCGTTCAAATGTTTTACTGCAGCTAAGAATCTCGTCACCGTACTGTGCTTGAAGTCTTCTGTAAATGTCGAGCGTGTTTTTACACATTCATCTACAAGATATTTCATCAGAAATCCCGGTTTGACTTGAACGGCCTTTATAGTTCATTGACTGATAAGTTCCTCAAAAAGGAAGAAATATTACTGTATTAATGTATGTAACTATGTATTGTTATTCTGTCAACTTTAAAAACATTTTCTTCAAAACGAGATCTGTCATATTGTGGGTTGGCGATACAGACAGTAGACCTCTGCTGATATGCTGTAACAGACTGGACTCTACACACGCATGCACACAAATTAGCTTCATGTATTTTATTCATAACCTCAACTTCAATCAGCCAAGGTAACAAGCGCAAACAAGAAAACGTAATGGGTTTATTCACAGACTGTATGTCTGCCAAACACCATTAAGAGCACAGTGTGGAGGTAAGCATGTCTATAGGAGGCATCCACAAAAGGGGAAATGATCTGGCAACCTCAGTCGACCGGCTTCGTCCATATGATCTGCCATGAGCCGAACTCTTCTGGGGTAACAGCTGCCATCCCTAGGGGTATTATCATGGTTCAAGGATGACACTATGTATGTTATTGTGCCCACACAAGTAATGTAGGCAGGAGAAAGCTGCCAAACACAAGCGTGAAGCCCTGCAGTGCAGAATTCAAGAAGCCACAATAAGATCTCAGCCTGAGGCTTGGCAATCTGTTTCCCTGCTTTCGCCCCTCTTCCTCGGCTGTTATTCCACCTCTCAGCTGTTTATTAGCTGACCATTGAAGAGACAGCGCTAGGGCTTCGGCTGTGTGCGGAGATCTCAGGGCTGGTACAGGGTCTCTCTTGCCCTGAGTCAGTGTGACACTCAGTCTCAGCACAGGACCGGATGAATAATGCATTCATGGTGTTGTCACTCAGGTAACAATTGCACTGGTTAATATTCACAGCATGTGCATTCAGAGGCCCTCATGAAACACATAACTGTTTTATAGGAGCAGAACACAGACATTATTTTGACGCCATAAGCGGCACGTGTTAACACAAATCTTGCTTTCCAAAATACAAAGAAGAGAAAAAGTCATCCAGAAGCCAGTCCTGAAATTCCAGTAGTGCCAAACCTGCTGTATGGAATAATTTGTCAGAATCAACTGTCATTGTTCCTTTTGTTAGATTAAATAGCAACTGTTGATGTGGATTTCTCCCTGATATTTACTCGTGTCACTGTCCTATCTGTAGTATCACTGCGACTGGCATGTTGATATAATATTATTCCTGTCATCGGCGTGGTAGTGATTGAAGTCATGTAACTGGCGAGTTACACTATCACATACTGTAACATGAACATGGGTGATATAATGGCAAATATCTATATAATGATTATCATACTGTGGAAAAGATCTTTTCACAATATATGTATAATAATATTAAAGGTTAAGACCATTTATAGTCTATGCATTTACTATGTTTTGAGGTATTTGTGCAATATAGAGTGCCTTAGATTCTTTTTTTATTCAGCACAACCTAGACAATATGATGACATTAATTTTATTTAATTTTAACCAACCATTTTTATGGTTGGTTCTGATAAATAAAAAATCAAATAAAAATATATGATAAATATAATAAACAAGTTATTATTATTATTATTATTATTAGTAGTAGTAGTAGTAGTAGTAGTATTTATAATAATAATAATAATAATAATAATAATAATAATAATAACTATTATTATTATTATTACTTATAATAATAATAATAATAATAATAATAATAATAATAATAACTATTATTATTATTATTATTATTATTAGGTTGGGGTCTTCAACACTATAATCATTGCTTCTACCATAAGCAATGTTGGGCTTCATAAGGCGAGATCAATGATCATTGTGCTTTCTCTATTTGCATTACTGTTCCCATGACGACTAATGTCATCTGTTTGTCTTTGCTTGCTTGTTTTCTGTTCCATCCCTTTCCTGTAATTTTTTCCTGAGTTTGTAAGCCCTTAATTAGTTCGTCTATTTATACCTGACCAAGTCTTAATTTCTGTGTTTTCTAGTTTCATTTTGCGTTTCTGATTATGGAATATATCTACCTTTATCTTTACTAGATTTTAAAAATGCTCAAAGCGTTTAGAGCAAAATGGGAATCGAAATACAGGCATTTTGATTACTATTTTGCTCTGAATGCTACGAGTATTTTTTTGATTTGCACAAATAATAATGTACACACAGAGTTCACACTTGTGTCCTGTCTAGCATCACAGCACTTTACATTAACAGTCAACATCGATGCAGCTTTATACAGTACATCAGTTGCTGATTTCTTCTGTAATAATAACTTTATTGAGATTTCACAAAACATCTTTTTTTTTATCTCACTGGGAAATTATTCCTTGCTCTATTTTAACAGAACACTCTTGTCCCTGCTAAAAAATAAAACAGAAACTCATGACTGCATGTCCGGTGTGAATATGACTACACTCCTGGATAACATTTGCAAGTTGAAATACAAGCTCTCGGCAATGCGCTGACATATACACGACCAGCGAGCAGGCTAAAAATGGACTCTTGCATTCAAGAGAAACAACTTAATGCAGGTTTGAATGACAAGTACAATAACTGGCCTCTGTAATACTGTTTCAAATGTATGCTGTGTATTAGTACTGTATTGCCTAGAAAGGGTGTCAGCATTAGATTTTATATTTTAGTCTGAGGCAAGCATTGGAATAATAACTGTGCAAATAAAACTGACTTGGAGAGGTAACGTCAGTAACCCAAAGTCTGCTTTAAACAAATAATTTCTTGTTTTCAGAGAAAGACTTCTTTAAGTGTCATAGCTGAAGTCATAATGGCATCGATTCCACCATGAGTAATTCTCTCCAATGGCTTCCAGAGTTGCTTGAAACATTCTGACCCAAACTTCTGGCTGTGCAACAACAACCAGCAGTTTTTTTTTCCAATTATGTTTGCGTCCCTGAAAAAAAAATTAAAAATGGCTCCGACAATCCTTATAATGAATTGTCATTATAATCAATGTGTCATTATAAATGAAATGCTGAAAGGATTCATTACAGATGTCACAGGCCAGATAGTAATCAAAAGATCATAGCCAGATTGGTAATCAAGAGCTTTGCAGCTTAGGTGTATCAACATCCCTTAGACGGCAGGTCTAGTACGTCAGATCTTATATACAGTACTGAATCGTTCCCTGTGCTTTGTTCTCTGGGTTGAGAAGTGTATTCTCTCTGGGACACACTGGGGGAAGGGCAGAGAATCTGTAATAATTGTACATGTAATCTTTTCAGGTATATTTTGTGCAGCCGTGCAACCTTTCAAATGTTTCTTAAGGATGCTGATGTAATGACAGTGCTGACAGTTTGCCGTCATTACTGTGCAGTTTGTGCGTCAGCTCAAGACAAAACTTCTTCATCTCAGTTATGAAGACGTCTTAATAAGATTCCCCTTAATTGAACTGGATTTAGTATGTGATCGTTTATTGTGCATACTGGAACGATTCAGCGTAGTTTGCATTGACTTGCAGATTTGTGCACATGATTATTTCCAGCTGGTACACACGTCTGCTTTATGAATACATGCATGCTTTGTGTGCAGCTTCAAAAAAGACAATCATTCATTTCTCCTCTCCAGGCTTAAGGTCCTCGTCAGCAGCCCATAACAAATGTCAGGCTCATTTTCCAGTCAACTTCATTATAACAGTGGCGGGAGACTCCGAGCGTAACATCTATTCTCGTATTCAAAGCTGCACATTTTTTGACTTGAATATTAAATATTAACTATATATCACAGCTAGAAAGAAAAGCTCTCTTACCTTATTCAAGCAAGCTCTACTCCTTTCACATACTGCTTCATTCATTCAAAGCATCTCCTGTCTTGCCAGCTTGTTTCTCTTCCCTTCCTTTGTTTCCTTTCAAACTGAAGACTGCAGTCTAATCGTGTACCTTATTTCTCTCCTGCTGTGAATGTTCAGAGTCCAGCGTTGAGGAAAGCGGGCTTCAATAATCTGATGCTCGAGGACGTAATCTGCCGGCGTATCTTCCTGCTGTCCTCTTCTGGCATACACGAGCGCTCTCTTTCTCTCCACGCCTCTCACGACTAAAGACTAATGAAGGAAGGATGTAGGCGAGAAGCAGGCACGACAGGGTGATGCTTGCCCTCTGTGTCCTTTTTTCTCGCTCTGTGATTAGTGAGATGGCTGTGGCGGAGGCAGGCTGTCAGAACGCATGGAGAGACATCTGCGAATGTGTTTATGTGGATCCAAATTCGCCTCCTCGCTGAGGCTGAGGACCTCCCCCCCCCCCCTCCTCTACCAGTTGAGATGGTCTTGCTAATGGCCTGTACCATTACAGCTTGTAGCAGGGTGGGCTGTCGCAAAGAAATGAGAAAGGAGGGGAGAGAGGGAAGGACAGGGGAAGGGAAGAGAGAGGAGGGAGAAAAGAGGAGGTAAAGGACTCTGTGGGGGGTATTCATATTGTGTGTTTGTATATGTGTGTAGATACGTCTCCTGCTTCAGCTTTCTTCCCCATCCTCTAATCTGTCAGGTTAATGCAATAATGCACTGCAGCTGGATTTATTTCTGGATTGTTCTCTGATTCATAAACAGTGAATTCTGACGAAAGTATAGTCTTGAATACTGGTGTAAATGTATGACAAATTAGTTGCAAATTGGTGCAAAATTCTTGAGCCACTCCACATTTCATCATGCTATATTGAATTATGTTGTGTAGACTAAATTGAGGAAATGAGAACAAAAGACAACCTCAGCGGCAACCTCATTTCCCCTTTTGTCATCTCCTTCTAACCACTCATCATTCAGCATCACCAGTATATTAATTGCCAGCCTGATCATCTGTTTCTCAATAGTTCATGCCTTACGTTAGATTGAGTGATTCATAGATCACTGTGTGGCTTAACAAACAAAAAACATTTCTCTGAATCTGGTCCAGTACAGGGACTGGGTTGAAAAAGAGAGCCAAAGAGTTCTTCAAGAAACCTGGATAACTATGTATCAAGACTAAATGAGAAAATACATGGATTGCTACTGTACAGTATACGGAAGCAAAATATGGAGAAATGAGGGGTGGTTCAAGTCAAGTAGTCAAGTAGGCTTTTATTGTCACTTCAACCATATACAGATCAGTACACAGTGAAATGAACCTGGTTCCTCCTGGACCAAGGTGCTACAAACAACATAAATTAAAATCATAAATTAACAAAAACTAACTAGCTAACTTGGAGACCTAATTAGCCAGCTAGCTGGAACAGGACAGAAACTCAGTTCTTTTGCATGGTATTGTACCTTTACAGGGGTTTTAGGTTCAGTGAGGAGCTTGACAATAGTCTCTGAGAAGAGCAACACAACTGAGCTACAGTAGTATGGGCATTTTAGGATACTGTATGTGTCTTCCTCTAAATTCAATAAAACATATCAAGCATACTGGATAAATAAGAAATTATGGTTTGTTTCATGTGGACTTTTTTTATACACAGGATTTTGAATAGGCAAAAGGAAGCCATATAAAAAGGAGACGGTGGCTCTTTTTGTGGCTTTTTGCAACAAAAAAAAAGAAGACATTCATTTAACACGCTCCTACAAAAGAAGTTTCATTTCTTCAGCAATGCACCATACAAAATGTTTCAAACTGGTCTGTAGTTACTAAAATAACTTCTGTGGATAACACCTGCCTGGTGGTAGAAATAACAGTGCTGCTGAACACACTGCAGTATGTGATAGTACATACTGTACAGCATGTCAGAAATGGAAATATCAGACAGAGGCATTATTGTATATAGTATGCTTTGTATTTTTTTTAATGGCTATACCCTGATCAGCTGCACCACTAACACCAGTGATAAGTGAATTAATAATTATAATGATTATCAATTACTGTGATATACCAGTGAACTGGTGACAGAATCATGAGCATCCAAAGCTCGTCTATGACCCAAAGGCCAGCCTGTCCAGTTCAATCCAACAGAAAAGCCACTGTAGCACAATTTTAGTTATGATGGAAAGGTACAGTATTAGAACACTCAGTGCATCACAGCCTGCTTTATTTATTTATTTATTTATTTATTTTCATTTTCATGTTATGGCTGATTAGGGCAGAAGTTGATATTTAAGCAGATACTAGTTTAAATATCACATGGTACCGTGAAGATCACAGGGATTGTAAAATTTCCTCATAAATCATTGTCTCCATCTGTACGCCATTATTTTCTTATTTTACATATTTAAGTATAAAAATAAGCATAATGGTATGTAATAAAAAAAATAAAATAATTTAACATTAGTCTAACATTACTTTACAAGAAGGCTCCTTGGTCAGATAAGGCAATAGCACTAAACAGAGATCTCGGACTTGCTAGAGAATCTATATCTCACAGTTATGCCAAACAATCTGATTGCTCTATAGTAGGTGCTCAAACAGTTGGGTGCAAAGTAGGGGGTCTTAGATTGACCTTCTAGGCTTGGCAACAAAAATCCTGTCACCGCAGCCCCCTCACCCACTCCCCAGGAAGTGTAAGGAAATTGGAACCTTGCAACAGAATATATAACCAGTCAAGACCACAAATACATCTCTTCAGATTAGAAACAGCTACATTTCTGCTATCTTTGTAATTCTTAATAGAGTTTGTGCTGAGCTATCACCTCTAGGAGCCCCATTGCATTGTTTCAAACATCTGATTTTGTGCTCATGAATAATGCATAAACAAGTGCAAGGTAATTAATCCTTAATCAATTGTTCCATCAAGTACTAAGCTCTAAAGCCAGAACAACAGACCCCTTGATTTACAGCTGATGATACAGACTGCAGGGGAATATTTATCAGTGATTGGCCTCTAATGAGAATTATGTTTCTGGAAACTTAGCACACCTAGTGCACCTTACTGTCTATGTAGTTTTGTGGTACACAAAATACAAATGCTCATTAAGGAAGGATGACAAAGGTTTCACATTAGACAGCCAGAAAGAAAAAGAAAAAAAAGGACGGAGCAGTTGTGGCATGGGCACATTCACACTCTTGGACCATCATAGACATGTGAGAGAGCAGTAACATGGTGAGGCATTCAGAATAAACACTAACTTTCAGTGACCCACCCATAGCCTCAATATTGTGCCGGCGTTTCTCTGCCTTACCGAAGCATGATTCAAAAGTGACACATATGACTACTGACCTCAACCACAGCCACCCAATACACACCAGACTGGGTACCATTGGTATTTCCACTTATTCATTTGGCTAATGCATTTCAGGGTTATGATCATGCAGATGGCACATGGTGGTTAAATAAATCTTCTTACCCCAACTGCCACCCCAATTTTGTCCTCAAGACTTGTCATTGAGAAATTTGTTGCTTGTATAAAATGAAAAGTTTGCTAACACAATCTTAACCAATAGCTTAAGATTTGGTTGGTGGAGACAGATACAACAATCAAGGGTATCTGTATTCATCTATCTTATCATTCTTGTTATCGGATAGTCTACTTCAGTAGCTCTACTGTATATAAACATTTCCACAGTAGGGTTCCTCTTAAAAGTTTATTTATTTTTTTATATATAGAACTTCTTTAGAAAGGTGGAACTATTAATCATTTAGAGAACATTTTAAGCATGTACCCAGAACCCATTATAAGTTATGCATACAAAATCAATAACCAGTAAGAACATAGAGTGTATACAAAAATGGCTTAAATGTTGTTTAAACAGTTAAGGATTATTTGCGCTTCGACAGGGATTTGAGTTGAATGTTCTAATTATCTGTTTTGCTGCATTTCTAATTGAAATCCTTTAAGGATTCTTTTGTACAACAATGGTTTCTGTTCTGTATGGTTAAATATTGAAACTAGATATCAAGTGAGCCTCTAATGGGTTATATTGATGTTTTTCTTTTCTTTTCTTTTTTAAACTAAGTACTATAATGTGTATTTGACCATGCATAATATTTCATTACTATGTTCTGAACTATACCCTGAAGATAAACTGGCATCCACTGCCAGGCTAAATAATAGCCTGGCTCACCTCCTTAAAGGTGAGCCAGGTAGTGGGCTGAAGTGCTAGCAGAAAGAACCCTCAGATAATCTAGAAACCTCATGTTACATTTGTATAAAGAGTGTTATATAGTATTTTGGGATGACTTTGTCATTGATTTTAGAGTCTCTTAGTGTGTCTTAGTGTGTCAGTATTAAGTTAAAATCAAAGAACTTTTAATAAAGAACTGGTTTTTGGTAATCAAATGATTACCATTAATAGTAAATGTCATAGTAACTGTGAAACCAATGGCATACAGTACATGTAATAGAAAAAAGGTTATTTAACAAAGCATAGTTTAAATAACATTCCATTTTGTAGATACACAAACTAATTCTATTTCATTAATACATTTAAAAAAACGTAATTCAAATGTTCATTCAAAACAATTTAATGTTGGAGTGGCAAAAGCTTCACATGGGACCATATCACACACTCCACCACTAATTACGTTCTTGTAACACCATGTCCCGAAGTATGTGGGGTCGTTCAAGTCAAACCAAAACTACAGTATGAGAGTACCTTTATTTTTCTATTTATCTCCCTGCTACACTATCACACTTCCGGGGTTTCACTAGTGCTCCTTTAATGGCTCTTTGTTTTTACATGACTTCATACTACCCACCACATCACTTGCACATTACAGAAACTCAGGAACAGACCTGACCTTGATCCAAGAGATTTCTACATGTTTGGGGCATTAAAGGAGTTCCTGGGAGGCCAGCATTTCAGATGTGAAGCAGGCAGTCCGATCTTGGCCCTGGCATAGTGTGAAAACTTTCTACCGTCATGGTTTCCAAGCAGCAGTGAAATGCTAGCTTTTCAGCCGATCATGGAATGTTAACTTAAACATTACTTCACTGTCACTTTCAGTCTATATTGCACTATATCGTCTCATGCACTATGCATCTTTGCACCATCCATAATTTATGTTATCATTGCACCACTCTATATTTCACCCAACTTTATTCTGTATATACTGTATCATACAGTACACACATTCATGTATGTGCATAGTATATATTGTGCTGAGCATGGTATCTCCTTGACATGCCCTCTCCACTGCACAATCAATGTTTCCATAGTTTTACTGGTTATTACCATTTATATCCTATCCTTATTACCTACTGCACCCTCTGTGCATAGTGTAAGACACTCTCACCTTTGTATCCGATACCCTAATTTGCCACATTTGTTAATTAGCGTAAAGAGGCCACTTATGCACTTCTGGATAGATGCTTACTGCATTTCATTGGCTTTGCACATTTACTTTGCACAAAGACAATAGAGTTGAATTTAATCTAATATAATCTAATGTAATTGAATAAGTGCATTAGTATAGCAGGAGATTATACAGTATAGGCACAATTTATACAGAGATACAGTATAGACAATAGTTGTTTTTACTCTCATAACTTACTCATCATCTATACCACTTCATCCTGTATACAGGGTCGTGGTGGGCCTGAAAGCTATCTCAGGAGGCATGAGGCGAGATACTGTACACCCTGGATGGGGTACTGTACCAATCCATCAAAGGGCGCACACACACACAACCATTAGCCTAATCTGCATGTCTTTGGACTGTAGGAGGAAATCTGAGTACCTGGAGGAAATCCACCAAGTATGGGGAGACCATCCAGACTCCACACACACACACACACACACACACACAGACCCCAAGGTGAGAATCAAATGCGGACCCTGGAGGTGCAAGGTGACTAAGCTACCGTGCCGCCACTCTCATAACTGTGTTCTTGTACTCTGCACAATTTTATGTCCTGGTTTGACTTGAATCCCCCTCAAATTTTATTTCTTATATAACAACCTGTAAGGCCACTACAAATTCTGGTCCCTTTCACTGGAGATTATCTTCTCAAACAATCAACAAAGAATGCTTTAATCATGTGAAAACTGATGATGCATTTTCTTCTCACTTTTTAATTAGGTGGTGAGAAATTTCTTTGGCACAGGAAACCGCTTATGAAAACAGATCACTTTTTATCTACTTTTGACAGTGTGAACACTTGCATGGCTCATTTGTGTGTCCATCTGTTTTCTTATAGACAAGGGCCAGTTTAAACAGATCAAGAGGAAGGAAAGACCAGATTAGCAGTTCTGATATCACAGAGTGGTGCTGAATCCGAGCCATCTACTGTACTGATGGCAGCCACAACTTCATGAGCTACCCAGCCAACAGATACAAGACCTCAAGCATGCAAAGTGTCCATAATTATGAAGTCACTTGTGCTGTCAATTATGAGGGCACATGTGCTGCATGCACACAAAAGCCTATCCGAATGGACACAGTGTTGCTTATGAGTGATTAACAATTCACTTCACAAAGTGTGATGATTATGAGCTGTCGGCAGTGATACATAGGCGAGTGTGAATTTCAGTAATATCTCGCATGATGGTGTCTTCAGCCTTGAGCTCTGTCATTACAAAAGCGACAACACAATTTCTCCTCACTTCCTCTGCCTTGGCATTGACCAGAGATGGTGAAAATGTTGTGTCAAAATGAATGACGTCTATTATTTTTTAGCGGACAGAGCTTTAAATACTAAATTAAACTTTAAATACGTTTCTGTAGTTATTTACCTGCTTAAATATCCTGTAACTTGTTTAATGTATTGTAATTAGCTTTTAAGCAAAAAATGCAGGTATAAATCTTTCACTTAAGATTACACATAAATGAGACATTCTAGATGCTTTGATGTCACTGAGCATTGCTAAACGCATTATATAACATTTATTTTTAATATAATTAATGTACACGTTTTTTGGGCTATTCTTTAATGCCAATACCTGGATGAGTAACTTTAATTGTATTAATTACTAAACTAAGCTTATTCTTTATTAATATTAGTATTTAGTAGAATTTACATAAAAGTGCATTAACTTCTCTTGAATGGAGCAAGGCTAAGAGTTAAGAATAGACAGAGTCAAGGCCAGTGTACTATCCCAGTGAAAAGTTTGGACATACCAGACAAAAGACTTGACACAAGTTTGGACAAATTTTCTACATTCTAAAACTGTAATCGATTTTTTTTTTATTAATTATGAAATAACATATAAGGCCTTATATAATTAAGTAACAATGACACAAAAGTAAGCTATTTTGGAAAAGTTCTTGAAAAACCAGTATTGTCAAGTGCACTTGCAAAACCCATCAAGCACTATGATGAAACTCATATGAAGACCATTCCAGGAAGGCAAGACCAAAACTTACCTCTGCTGCAGAGTTTATTTAGAGTTACCAGCCTCAAAAATCACCAATTATCAAACAGCACCTCAGATTAGAGCCGTTATAAAGGCCTTACAGAGCATAAGTAGCAGACATGTCTCAATATCTTCTGTTTAAATTAGATTATTGTGTAATTCTCGCAGCAAAGCACCCCCACAATCTTTTTACCCCCAATCTATTATGTTACATACTATAGTACCAGTTGTCTCTTTTGTACGTTCTTGTAAGTTTTGTAAGTTCTTTTCAAACCAAAATACGTTCCTCTCCAAGAGAAAGAATGCATCTCTGTCCTGTGTGTTATGACGGCTGCATAGTAATTGATTTATTGCCACATTATGCAAGTTGGATCTACTGCAACCTTAGCTGTGAAACATACACTGCCTGACCAAAAAAAATGTCACATACTAAAATTTTGGTGGACTGCCTTTTTGCTTTGTTTTTGCGATATGTTTATGCAATGTCACAACATTTATTTCCATCCAGAGTCGCATTAATTTCCCTCCAAGATCTTGTATTAATGATACGAGAGTCGGCCCACTGCGTTAAGTCTTCCCCAGCACATCCCAAAACATTTTGAATGGGGTTATGGTCTGGACTTTGTGGTAACCAATTCATGTATGAAAATTATGTCTCATGCTCCCTGAACCACCCTTTCACAATTTGAGCCAAATGAATCCTGGCATTGTTATCTTGGAATATGCCAATAATATCTTCTGACATGGTTTTTTTAAATGAGAAAGTACTCACTGTATCAGTTAAGGGTATATAATTTGTTGCCAGCTGAAACATATTAATCACTGGAATAATTTGCCAACGGAGGCCCTTACCTACTGTACTTGCTTAGTTAAATCCAGGCGGTGACTTATCTCTCCAGGAAAGTGATTCATCCCACCAGGGTGCAGATTTTACCAAAATGTTTTACATATTGATTCAAATTTTGATGGTAAGAAGGATCCTCTGAACTTAGGCTTTTAAACTTTTCATTGAAGATCACAGAAGTCTCTACATCACTCACTTCATCAGTGTCTCCCTTTTTTATTTCGAATAGATCCACCATTTTCACATGGTAAATTGAGGAAGAACCTTTGGGTATGGCTGTGCATGGAGAACATCTTTTGAATTAGGTAGTAAATCTCAGGAAATGACACAATTGGGTTTTTAAGTTGCCGAGTTTGCACTGCTGCCACTGCATGAGATTTGCTTTGTGAGATCAGTTCCCAAACATTCACAGACGCAGCCATAAATTTTACCTGTTTAGCAAAAGCAAAATGAAAGAGTTCTATATCTATGTCTCTGTTTTGTCTACACACTGACATTACCCCATGTCCTGAAAAAGCCATGTTTGGGCAATGCTGGTAGAAAACTGGGCTGTTTTTGAACTAGTGTTTTCTTGGAAAACATAGCCATGTTTTTGCACTGACACATAAAATCAGGCTCAGTTGGAGCAACACTGATTTGAGGCATCCTCAAATCTTCGACTGACAGTTGCTGTGCATGCGAGGAGGCAGACTGTCTGGTAACCATGGGAACAAAAACTCTTCCCAACCGCAAACCACAGTTTGGCAAAAACCATGGATTTAGAAATATACACAATTGAAAGTATTAGTAAAGAACATTGTGTGCATTAGGCAGAACGTCATCTAGGACCAAATATTTTTGTAAACTATTAGGGAACAAATATGAAGAAGATTGGTTCTTACTGTATATCATTATCGTTTTAGGATCTAACTTACATCATCACTTAGGAAATAAGGACCTCTTTAAGAGAAGTAGGACAAGAAATGGAAGACTGGTACTTGTACTAATATCTGATTAGAGTAGCAGATGCTGTTCACCTATAAAACTGAATGATTCTGAACTAATTAGCAAATTTGAGAGGATTTATGCTGTCTTGAAAATGCTGGAAAAATCATGGAATTTTAAAATGGTCTTTTCCAGCCTCTAAAAGGATCGAAGCTTTGTGTATTTTGGCCTATTGATTTTTTTTTTTTTAATGTTCTCGTCATTTAAAAATAGATTATAAAAGAAATTATAAATTAATATAATAAATACACTTTAGTGGTCATTGTTTCACAGTTGGATTCATGAATATTTGTCATTGCAACAAAAAAAAAATAATAAGCATTTTGTTAATACCTGTTATACAACATTTAGTTCCAACTAAGTGATATGATTGGATGAGGGGTTTTCATGAGGGGTGATATAGAGCATAACAGCACTGGGACATTGAACTATATGTATCACTCCGCGTCATTGGTATACTAACAATTGGTAATTACGCTAACTGTCATTCGTAAGCATGGATGTAAGTAGGGTGGTATGGCAAAGAATAAAGTAAACTGTCACTCACCAGCTCAACCATCAGACATTTTAGGAGTTTACTGTAGATAACCCTGATGCTGTCAATAAATAAATAAACAAAGCTGTACAATTGTATGACTTTTTAAATACATGATTATAGAGAACTGTAGTGATGTTTAAAAATTAAGTAAAAAAAAAAAAAAAAAGTAAAGATGTACTGTAGTCAAATATATTAGGGAAAGGTGACATTTAAAAGTCAAATTGAACACAGTAAGAAAGTAATTGATTCTTAAAATTGGATTTCACAAGCATAAACAGAGGGGTGAGGGTTCTTTTCATAATGCAGCAGTAACAAAAAATCTATAACATTTCATTTTTAAGCTTTTATGTTTATTAGCCTGTGAGGTGAATCCTTGCCTGCTTACTTCAGTGGAACGGCCTTTTGTCAAAAATAAGATATGTAAATGATGTAATCTGGACCTTAATGTGCCCTGTTCATGGAAAGTTCAGCTTTATGGCATAAATAAAAGCTTGCATAGTATTATACACATTTAAAACCATGCTGCTGAATTCTTGATTTCATTTGTTTTAGATCTATTATTTGATTAAAAAAAAAAAAAAAAGCTGCCTGTAGTTCCGACCATGTGATCTGATTATATGAGAGGCATTTCATGAGTGGTGATATAGAGCAAAACAGCACTGGGACATTTATGTATCTTTAGAAGATCTTATGAAAAGTGCTGTTAATTGCTCGCCACCCATTTACAGTATAGTGCAAGATTTAAGGATTTTTTTCTGCCAGTAAGTTGGTCGCAATGAGTTAATTGTATTTTATGTAAATAGTAATATGTGTATCATGTTGGTTTCATGGCATTATTAATAACTATATTCATGGACAAAATGTTATATGATATAAAAATACAGCAAATTTTCTATTGTTATAAAAACTTGAATGTAATTCATAATTTAGTTTGCCTTTAAACAGGTAAGGTGAAATTAACATCATGCTAAGTAGAGGCATGTGGAAACACCTAGACAAGACAGACTAAATCGATTTATTTGAGAAATCATACAGGTGTTTCAGGGTTACACACAATAAGCTGTCGGACTATTCCAAAAAATATTTAATTGCAGTTGGAATTGATGTACAGTACAGGTTAGGAGGCCTACATTATTGTAAGTGATATCAGAATTTTTCATTTCTGGTCTAGAGGGCACTTTGTCCGAAGTCTTGTTATCGTAGGTTTTTGTTTGTAAGACTCAGTTTCCCAGAAGGCACCTCGGTCAGGTGATGAGAGTGTTCACCTGAACCGAGGTAGCTCATTAGACCTCTTATAAACAGCCGTTTGTTCTGGGAAACTGGGTCGAGCATTATTTATATTTACAATAAGTATTGTCATGTGGGTGTTTTCTTTTGTTTTGTTATGTAACATTTGTGAAGTTAAGAAGGCTCTAGTTTTGGTTATGTTCATATGTTTCAGTGTTTGTGGAGTTGTTTTTGTCTAGTGAAGTGTTGTGTTTGTCTCGGGTCGTATGTAAGTACTGTTTTGTGTTCCCAGTGTTTGTTTGCCGCTTGTTTAGGTCCTAGTGTGTCTAGCCACTTGAGTGTTTAGACGCTAGCATGGATTATCCTCTAGTATGGATTAGCCTCTTGTGTGCCTAGCTTCTTATGTGAGTCCCCATGTAGGTTCAGTTACTAACCAGATTAGATACGAACCTTATTAGTTACTAACCCGGTTAGGCCATCATCCCTTTCTACAATAACCTGACTAGCTACTAATCCCACTAACATGCTCAGTCCTTCGTCTTGTCCTCGTCTTGTCCCGCCCTTCAGCATTGGTTACGCTAAAGAGCCTATGTTTAGCTCTCGGAGTATGTTTAGCTAAAGGGACTTTTTTTGTTTGGCTCAAAACTCTGTGTTTAGAGTTCTTGGTTTGTTTCTTTGGTTTTGTTTGTTAAATAAACTGTTTACCATCATTCCCTCTGCGCCTATGCCTGCCCTTTTAAGCCCACGGCAGTAACATCAGCCAATAATACCATCCAGCTCATGACATCTGGTGCTGATGGGCAAATATTTTGCATAAAATTGAACTCTCTCCTTTATTTGACAGATAAAAACATATTGAATGGAATTATTTGCAATATTTATCCCTACGTATAAGGTTAAAAGCATCCCCTGTTAATTAAAAAATGTCAAGGTGGAATTATTCACATCGCTGTGGTATAAGAAACACAAAACACCTCAGAATAATGACAGTCTTTATGCCAGGTCACATCACACCACCACATCACTGATTATCTCATAACAGCATGCTCCATTGTATTTTATTTCTTGTTTTCATAACCTTGTTTTTCATAATTAATATTTGTACAGTTAATTGATATTAAAATATTACAATGTTTATAAATAAGTTCCATAAACAAACATTTGTTCATATTTAAAAAAAATGAAAAGGTTATACATAAAATAGTGGTTAATATACTGTACATAAGCAAAAGAAATAATTCTTATGCATTTGGTTTGTATTTCACACTAGAACCAATATACAGTATTTAACAAGCTTATCATTATAATGTTTTGACACATTATTTAACCCTATTGTATTCTGTATGCCCATGCTTAATTGCGTAGACTACTTGCCTTACACAGGGTAACAAAGTAACTAGCAAATTAAGGTACTGAAGTAATAAATGTGCCTAACAATGCTACCTGCCATTTAATTAATTTAAGTGAAATCTTGTAACTATTAATCACTAGATCTGCACAAAAATGTTAACAGAATCTACTTCAGTTATGTTTAAAATACCTTTTATCTGTAACTTGATCACATAGATATCAATAAAAAAAAAATTGGGTGGAGTACAATTTTAGGCAAGTAATTGTACTTAAATATTGTATTTGTGCACTACCTTTGGTTGCGAAAGGTAAAAACAATGAAAAATTACTCAGTGTGATAAGAACTCCAATCAGAGCCTTAACAAAATTGTGTTTTTTACCTTACAGCACACAGTTACAGTATACAAGGGATCTATTTATGGTTGTACAATCCAAATGAGGACAGGTTACCATTTAACTCTGGTTCCTCTCAAGGTTTCTTCCTCATATCTCAAAACATCTCAAATTTTCTTGCCACTTTCACCCCTGGCTTGCTTGTTAGAGTTATGGATAAACATTATTATTCTGCATTATTATAACATTCTTATAATTCTTCTTCTCTTGTTATTATTATTTTTATTTTTATTATTTACATCCAGCATTTTTATCTGTCAGGCTACTTTTGTATGTCCATACAATTAAAACTCAATTAAACATGAACTTAAATTGAAAAGCAGCTATTTGCTAATGTTGGTGGCTGTTGTGGGGTTCAGGTGGTTGTTATGGTGTTTATAGGAGGTTTAAATTCTATTTGGTTGCTAGGGTTTAGATAAGTCAATTGTTAAACCAGTTGCTAGGGTGTTACCTGGTTGCTGTCATTATTTAACTGGTTGCTTAAGTTCCAGTATGTGAAAAAAAAATGGCATTTGAATTCTCGTAAGTGTATAGGATCAAATAATGTGAAAACAATCAATAAAAGGTTTATTTATGTAGCAATATGAGGGGGGGGGGGCATATATAATTCCAATCAAAAACAAACAAAATGTTTTTTTTATGAAATCTATTATTCTTGCAGGCTTCATGACATCTGGAAACTGCACAAATTTTAGAATAGAGTAATAAGAAAAAAAGAGAGCAATATGAAGAACAGTACACTGGCTCTGTCAAGCCAATAGTCAGCTTTAGAATATTTATTTATTATAAATATAAAACAATTTTTCCCTAGTGAATATGTGAGATGATTAAACACAAACAGAGATGATTTTATTCATGTGCCATTTACAATAATGATGATGGCACTGTTTTTAAGGGCTGTTACTGCACAAATGTAGTCAGCGGAGGCTTTAAGTGATGTGTTCTCATAATTAACCTCCAGCAACTAGACTGAAAAAGAGAGGATGGATAGCATTGTGTAGGAGAAATCTAGCGTTAATGACAATGTGGTGCAGAATACAGAGCCTTGTTCACAAACTAGCTGTTTTGATTAGCATTGGCAAGCGTTTTTGTTGTTCTGTAACTTTCTGTCATCTCACAATAAAGGATACCGTTCAAGAAATATATATATACACTGTATATATACTGTATATATTGTGTATGCAAATACAATCATATAAGCATTTATGGAAAGCATTGGTTACATTAAGTATTTCCTGGTATTGGAATTCCCTGCATTATCAGTGCAGTTTTTGAGTCCTGACACTGACCTTTCCCAGATGAAAATCATACCCTACTTAGGGAAATTACACAGGCAATCATTTTTGATTTGTGTTTTCACTCAACATTTTATGCACTTAAGTTATCATGTGGTTAAATTTGTGAAACCTGACTGACTCTCAAATTTGCTCTTGTAACCTTTACTGGTCTTAACCTGCAGTTACAATTTAGTGCATTAGATAATAATAATAATAATAATAATAATAATAATAATAATAATAATAATACAACTCACACCTCACCGATAGTTTTGTTTTCTGTGTCTTGGAGACAGAGATATGATAGCATAAAGAAGGTTACAGATGCAGATAGGGCAGTGTGCCATACATTATTCCTCTCCAAACTGCAACTCTCAGTCTTTTAGTATTAGAATACTGTTTATATAGGGCTGTGGCATTGTCAATTATAAGACTTAGCCAAGATAAAGACTAAACTAGATCATGTTAAGGCAGAGTCTTCAGAGGGAATTAAGTTAGAGAATTGAGTATGAATTGGAATATTTTTATGTGTATATTCAGTTACAGTCCAATATAACCAAGTCAAAAGACTGAGCCTTCTAGCTTTGCTAATGGTTTTTATACGTACCCTAATAACCATGCTGTTTTTTTTAATTACGTCAGAAATTATGTCTTGTCAAACATTCTTTTTTAAAAAAAACTCTCAGTTGAGATCAGTACCCAAGACTAAAATACAGTAAGTCCAAGAAATGTTTTGAGTCTGGTCTCATGTTCAGGATAAGATTTGAGACCTAAAGTCCTATGCTCATGAAAGATAGGAATGAACTGTAATGCTAAACAGCTCAATGTGAGCTCCAGTAATTTTTCCACTTGAGTACGTCAATGTTGATATAAAACATTTTTGAAATCAGAATTTTGAAAAATTCTCATATCAAATCATGCATGATCATGCTGTTGTTGTTGTTTTTTTTTTTCATTTATAATCCAGAATTCCAACAGTCCAGGTCAGGACTTATGAATCAATATATCACGCCTCCAGAAAGCCAGAACGTCTACCCCCCCCTCCCCCCACCCCGCCAACATCATTATTAGTTGTTTTTTAAATAGGAAAGGCTACTCTTTTTGAACGGAGTCGCTACATAAATAAAATTACATCAAATATGTCCTTCAAATAATTTCAATAGAAAAGACTTAAGATTATACTGTATATACAAGTTTTGTCAAACTCTTTTCAACTTCACAGTGAGATTTGAGTGAAGGTTTTAACTTCCACACAGAAACCTAGGCTTTAACCCTTAAATCCCAGCATTGGTCAGTGACAAATAATAATGTATCATTGGGGAGGCCTCGGAAATCAAACTGTGCATCTCACAAAATATCTGCAAACTCACAAATTGCATTACTACAGTATAAACATATAATCAAGTGGAAAACAACCATAGAATAATGTGATTATACTGTACAGTATGTATTTGTTCTATTTTCCCCCTTTTTTTATATACATATATATTTTGCTCAGTCAAACTGTAGTAAAATAAAATTCAGCTCATCATATTGCTAAATTATGCTGAAAAAGGATACATTACTTTATATTACACAATCCTCACCCCCCCCACATATTGAAAACATAGTACTGAAAAAAAAAAAAAAAGTTATCGTGGAACATATTCATTCAAAAAGCAGAGTTCTGGCTGAGACAGGTTCTTTTTAACAATTTCTTTATACTGTACTACTTGATTACCTGGGTGTTGTGCTGTGTTTGGTTTGTGGCAAATAGTACCATCAGACCACAAAATATTTTCCCAAAAACTTTTGGTTTTCCAACACAGTCCTTCTGGTCACTCTCCCACAGAGGCTGGATCTCTAGAGACTTTATGATATTGTTGATGTCTGCACATGCTCTCCTGTTTCAGTTGGTAAGGTTTGTAACTTTAGTGTTGTACAGTACCTGGCATTTCGGACACATCTCTGCAAATCCTGCCCTTCATGCTGAAGCACTCAGTATGGCCTGATTTCAGGAGTATCTGCACTTTGCACAAGGAGCTTCCCTGAGACATTGGTGGCTAAGGCCTTGTTCACACGGATGTTAAAATCGAGTGTTTTTCTGCCGTTCGGAGCGTCCGGTGAGCGCGGATGAAGCGCTGAGGGTTTTCTACACATAGGAGTCAGTGAGAGTGTTCACACGGGCTTTG
>JAQQZT010000038.1:24670026-24681216 GCA_030068275.1 Clarias platycephalus | reverse complement strand
TTTTTAATACTGTTTATTTTCTGTCCCTTTCCTTCATTATCCCTTTCTAAAAAAAATTTTTTTCGTTTCCTGACCTTTTTTTTTTCCTTTTATATTTATTTGCTGTATTTTTTCCTTTTATATTAAATTTTGTCATGTTTTTATATATTAGTTATATATATATATATATATATATATATATATATAATTATAATTATATAATATATATAATTTTTCTTCCTTGTTTTTTTTTCCCCTCCTCCTCTCCTGTTTGTTTTTATGTTGTCTCCTCTTAATCCTCCAGATGGTGCTCCACTCTCAGACTTTTGTCAAAAAGAAAAAAAAAATCTGAACACACGTACAACTTACCCATTCGTTTAAGGAGCTGAAGTGTGTGTGTGCGTGCGCGCTTTCGTATGCGTGTGTCAGATGACCACAAACTTTTTCCATTGCGCCTCAAATCTTCCGAATGGATGGAAAGTGCCACATTTAGGCCTGCAGTCCATCACCGTTTTTCTTACACACTTTCCTTTACGTTCATCCAGTGGACTCTGTTTTTATCATGATTTGAAGACTTTTTTTCCCCCTTTCACAGACGCAGAAACAAAGCTCAGGTAAGACTCTAAACGTTTAAAAAGGCAGAGCTTTTTCCTTGAGTGCAGCACGCTGCTGTGTTTTAGGAAGAATGCGGTGAGGTTTAGTTAAGGCTGAAACCGTCTACTAGACTCTACTGGATTAAAGGAACTTTGGATGACTTGCTACATTTTTTTTTGGCTATAAATAGAAGGCTCAATGTCCTATTGTTTTTAAAATAACTTCATTATTTAACAGGATAAAGAGGAAGAACGGAAACTCTAAAAGAAACTGTAAGAACTGACAAATTGATGAAGTGGTCGTGATTTGGACTCGAGACTCGCACCCTTGTTTAAATCATGGGTGACTGGAGCACCTTGGCAAAGCTGCTTGATAAGGTGCAGGTGTACTCGACAGCCGGAGGTAAGCTGTGGCTCTCCGTCCTCTTCATCTTCCGTATCCTGGTGTTGGGAACGGCCGTGGAGTCTGCGTGGGGCGACGAGCAGTCAGCGTTCGAGTGCAACACTCAGCAGCCGGGCTGTGAAAACGTCTGCTACGACAAATCCTTCCCCATCTCGCACGTGCGCTTCTGGGTCCTGCAGATCATCTTCGTCTCGGTGCCGACGCTCCTCTACCTGGGCCATGTGCTCTTCCTCATGCACAAGGACGAGAAGCTGAAGAAGAAGGAGGAGAGGCTGCGGAAAGCCGAGAGGGAAGGGAGCAACGTCCACGCTCGGCTTCACAAGATCCTGGCCAAGAAGTTCAAGTACGGTTTGGAGGAACCTGGAAAGATTAAAATGAGAGGAGCCTTGTTTTATACCTACATCATAAGCGTGGTGTTGAAATCTGTCTTCGAGGTGGCGTTCCTGCTCATACAGTGGTACCTTTACGGATTCCATTTATCAGCCGTATACACGTGCGAGAGGTTCCCTTGCCCGCATAAAGTGGATTGCTTCCTGTCTCGTCCGACGGAGAAAACCGTGTTCATCATGTTCATGCTGGTGGTGTCGTTAATCTCGCTTTGTCTCAACGTCTTCGAGTTTTTCTATGCCATCTTCAAGAGGATGAAGGATCATTTCAAAGAGGCTGAGAAGCTGCTGGTCATGGAGAGCTCGATCAGACCGTGTCCTCGAGAAGACATGTCCAGCTACGGGTACCACTGCTCGGCTCCCGAGTCTAATCTAGGCTACAACTTGGACGCGGCTGATAAATCCAACTCCTCGGATAATTTTGACAAACAAGCCAATGAGCAGAACTGGACTAACTACAGCACGGAGCAAAATCAGCTCGGCCAGCGAGATTATTGCCCGTCTCAGACGTTTGTTTATCCACAGAAAATGCCTTTAGGTAAAGACCTCATGCTTCTTAAGCAGCTCGATCCTCGTCCCCAGAGTCGCTCTAGCAGTCGTGCCCGGCCTGATGACCTGGACATCTAGGAGTTTAGACTTTTAATCTATGAATATTCAAATATGCTAAATGTTCTCTTTGAGATGTGTTTTAAATACTGTGAGCTACTCGGTCCTCAGTCCGACTTCAATGCTTTAACAGGATGTTGAGCTCTATAAAGTAAAAAAGAAAGAAATACATTTGGGCACTTCTATTCAAACGTACTGTATTATTTTGTTGTTTTTTTCATGTTGGCAAAGTACTATAGCTTTGACCTCCATCATGTCTACAAAACGTGTATTATTAGTCTGTTCTTCGATTATTTTGTACATCTATTTCATTTCCTTCAAATTATAAGCGACGTATAGTATAATCCTAAATTTTCTAAAAAATAAATAAATAAATAAAAAGAGTACTGTATTAAACCAAACCGGCTTTTTAAATCCATATGAGAATATTTCTTAACCAAATAATTTTTTTTTTGTGCGCAACAGCACCACCTCTGGCCAAGAGCAGTATGCACAGGATGGTAAAAAGCAGTAATAGGTGAGTCTAGGGCTGATTTCTCTCCAGCCCAGGCTACAGTATACAGTCTCTCTTCATTTAATTTCTCTAGTGATTGAGAAGGTTTGTATGAATACCGGTCAGCATTATAAGTGGTGCTAATCATGCTTTTTTTTTCTTCTTTTTTTTTGTCCAAAAGTTTAGTGTTTTCTGGATACTGATTTTTTATTTAAATTTTTTACCGTGTTTAGAAGGACGCAAGTGTCGCATGACACATAAGTGTCGAGAAACTTAAAACATCCCTGTAATAATTAATCCAGCATCTGAGCTGCCATTAAGTGTGTGTGTGTGTGTGTGTGTGTGTAATATTTTTCCAACATGATTCTCATCATCTTGTCGATGAAGTCATGTGTTGATATCCGTTACTCCGCTCTTATCGTTTCACTATGAATATATATATAGACACCAGACTTCACTGTATATCTGTAATAAACTCTTGGATTGTAGATCTTTAAATGTCTGCAGCGTGCTCTGCAAGGTTACATGATAATAACGATGCACTTATCTTAAGTACGTCTATGCAACTGTCGAACCTACAGTCCTGTACGAAACTCCACCCCTCTTTTCTTCATATTGGAGTAAATGGAAGAACCAGGAACATTAGTTTTACTGTAACGGGCTGCAAAGTGCCCAATGATGCAATTTTAAAATTGCTTGTTTGTTACAACCTCAGCAGCGACCTCATTTCCCCTCTCGTCTGTTCCAACCATTCAGTATTAATCAGCAGTATGCTAATCACCAGCCTGATCATCTGTCATCATCTGCACCTGTTTCTGATTGGCTCATGCCTTAAGTTAGATGGATTTTAACGCTTGAATGATTCATAGGTCACCGGATGGCTTAACAAACAAAAAAAACTTTTTTCTCAGGTACAGCGACTGGACTGAAATTGATAGACATAAATTTGCAAAAAAAAGAAAATGGGAAGCCTGAAGAACTTAGTCCTCAACACGACATTAAAAAAAAATACAAGAAAGTTTGGCTCTTCAGGAAGGAAACATGAAGAAATGAGGGGGGTCGAGACATTTGCAGAGAACTGTATAACACTGGAAGGTTGCCCAAGTTTGTGTTTCTTGTATGCAGGAGCTTTCACATGTACTGTTTGAAAAATGCTTTCCTGTGCCATACATGGATCTTTTATTAAAAGTTAGCGATGGATGTTTTTTTTTTCATATTTACAGTATGTTTGATATTTTTACACTGATGTTCATGGATCTGTTCATGTATATTATTGCATGCATACTTCAGCAAAGTAACACTTTGTGCTTAATTACTTGCACATAAAACTAAAGGGTCAAATATTTCACAGACATTTAACCTGAGGTTAAAAAGAGTATAATTTAATATTTACATCTAAAACCCAGAGCTTGGTCGTAAACATTCTGTAACATACAGTATAATTATTTGTAGCTAATTTACTTGAACAACTTGCAGATAATAAATGCAGGTGTATTTAAGGTTACTTAACGTTGTAATTAATGTAATATACATGATCACGTTTGTTTTAGCACTTATGATTTATTGATGCATTTATTACAGTTTAACATTTGGCAAGGTTACATAACTGTACCCAGCAAGGGGTCGCCACAGCAGACCATCCAGTGGTTTTACTCCGGATGGCACAGGTTTGACGCCGGGTGCCCTTCCTGATGCAACCGTCCCATTTTACCTGGGCTTCGGACCGGCATTGCATCAAGTGGCTGGGGTTTGGGCACCGCAGTGGTAAGAACACTTACCACTGAGCCACCATATGTATGAGCAATAATTATTAATGTTAATTTCTGCCCAAGTATTTAATTTTTTTTTAGTAAACTTCAATATTGCACAAAAATGTAGTAATAAAAAAATATTGTTTTAACTATTACAGTAAATCACTACAAGTTCCTGTATTCTCTATTAAATTACTCAAATACTCAATTCACACTATGCACTAAATGATGAAACGTGGTGAAGGTTTAATCAGGCCAATTAATTAGAGTTTGAGTAATATAGTGCAATTTCAACAAATTATGGAGTATTTGTTTTATCCGAAGTTCCATTCATTTATTTAAAGAAACAAGTTCACTTTGTGTTTCAGATATTTTTATATGAGTTCTTTGAAGTTATTGTTATTGTTTATTACTACAATGTAAATGTAAGGTTTACAATAAATAAGAAGTATGGAAATTAAATAAAAATGGTTAAATGGTTTAATATTTATTGGACTACTTTCAATAAATTGAAATTTTTATATAAGGTCTAAGTTTCCCAGAAGTAAGTTTAAATATTAGTGAATAGCTCACAGTCACTGAGTTTATCGTACATCAGTTTGCTAACAAAGACACTAATGTATTAAGAAAAAATTATTCTTTCCTAAGGTACGAGAAAATACTAAAATGCTAAAGTAAGATATTCGAAACGGCTTTATTCCCATATTTCAATCTAGTTTGTAAGAATCATATGTGCTACAGTATATTCAAATATATTTTTATTATAACCTAATAAATATAATAAATGTATATAAATATTACATATATTATTAATTAATTATTTAAATTATAAATATAATAAAATTATTCTAATCTTATCTTTTGGAGTACTCTGTTCTTTTTCTCTGCAAGCAGCCATTCTCAGGAGGAGGATGGTTTCATTTCAACTCCAGATGCTAGGGAGGAAACAGACTAATGAATTATTTTTGAAGGAATTATTCAGGTCACACTTAAGCTAAAAGGAACAAAGCCCTCGGCATTTGAACGTGCATTACACACAGGCATGTCGGTAGCTTTAATAATCCTGACAGGCCTTGTGTGAGCTTGCTGCTATTACAGCTCTAAATGCTCACTCTCATTCCCTGAACGCAGGCCTGTGTAGGTCTCAGATGTAGGAGTGTGCTATTAAAAATAGTCTCATCGGTGGGGCTCAGTGCTGAAGGCATGTAGGCATTGACCTTGCATAACCTAGTGAGATTCGCTCATCTTTATTCTGGTTCACATTTTGGAGAGCTCCTCATGCTCTCACATTCTCATATTTGGATGTGAAATTTTGCACTGTTTAGCCTGCCAACTCCAGGAGGTCATTCCAGTTCACTTTGATATTTTTTCTTCTTCTTCACATCACAATTCAGTTAAAAAAAAAAAAAAAACTTTAATTTTTTACATAAAACATGTCAATGATGTATTAATTTGGAACAAGAAAAAAAACACTTTTACTCCTGTACATCATGATAGTTTTATGAAGCATTCTCAACCACCAGGGGCAGTCTGTAACACCTCAATACTATCTTTTATGCGCGGACACTTATTTTATTTTCCAGTCTTGCTGCAGTGGGTGGACCCATAACCTTAATACTACAGTATAACATGAAACATCACATGAAACATACTCAGCGTTGAATTATACGTTCATAAGCACATATTGGCAAGTAAGTCTAGACACCATGCATGGATGAAAGCACAGGCTTAATTCTTCATATAGTACTTGCACTTTATGTGAGCATGATTATAGGGTTAATATAAGATTTATTTATAGTCTGTCTGATACTCCCACTAAGTTAATCTGGCTATTATAATGATCTACAGCTGATATGAAGCATAGCACATAACATTCACATTTATCACAATGATAGTTACCCATAATTAAATGCATTATATTATTATATGAACATGGAACACATTGGGGAAAGCATTTTCCCCCTTGTTTAGCATGAGGTACATTGAGTTTTCAGCAGTCAATCTGTGACATACTGTATATGACATAATTTATTATTCTATAAATACTGCAATGATACCAGTAGTCAATATGAACACTACAGTATATAGAACTATCCATGTAGCAGGAATCAAACCCGGAACCTGGAGGTGCAAACCACCATGCCATCGTGCTGCCCCGCAGAATAAATTCCTAACAATAATTTAAAAAACGTGTTGTTCAAAATGCTTTTCCATTTATTAAGAATGCTTTTAATGAGTCATCCTTAATAACAAGAGAAATGTTGAGGTGTGGGGGGGGGTATCTTGGTAACATTTTAGCCGTGGCACGGTGGTTGGTTTGAATTTTTAGAAACTGCCTATCCCCTGGGATTTTTACAAACAACAGTCTTACATTCTCAACAGTCAAACATTTTGTTATAAAAATAAATATAATAAAAAACATTTGAGGAGAAATGCCATGTTGGTTAGAGAGGTCAAACAATTTTTTTTTTTTTACTGATTCAAGCTTAGATGAAAGCAACAGTAACTCAAATAACCACACTTCATGACTGTGGTGACTAGAAAAGAATATCAGAAAGCAAAAAAATGTCAAATCTTAAGGCTGACCTTGAGTCTATAAAAGCAGAAAACCACATCAGGTTCCAATACTGTCAGTCAAGAACAGGAATCTGATGCTACAGAGGGCATAAGCTCATTGAAACTAAGCACTAGAAAAAAAAAAAAAAAAATATCTGTATTTAACTATGCAGTTTTGGTGGGTTTGTCTAAGATAACTTACTTCTAACTTGTGTTTGTTCATATTTTACTACTGTATGAACCACAGTACGTTGTGTAGACATACTGTAATACACACATACACACACAGAGAAATGCACACATTAAAAAGTGTTCACCCCACCCTTAGTTACAGACATCTCTGGAATCAGTTTGGAAATGCAATCATTACATTTTTTTTTATAAAGGCAGTAATGATCTGCTCATCAGAATGCTTTCACTCCGAATATCGCACACCTTGCTGGAAATAAGCAATTTGAATTTGATGTCTAAGTGTACTCGAAATGCTACTTCCTATAACTATAAATTGCATTAAAAATACATCAAGATAAATGTCTCCTTTCTGCAGCCAGATTACATAGGAGTTATTATGAACTCATCATCTGCTTATTGAAGTTTAGCTCATTAAGCTTAATTATAGTAAAATTACAGTGCATGAGGGGAACACATTGCAAACTGGGGTTAATCCAGCCAAACAAGCCAAACATGCAAGGACAGGTCAAAGCTGGAAATGCAATGAACGAATGTGCTGTGGATTAAATAGATACTAGGAAACTTTTTCTTGTAAAAAAAAAAAAAATGCTCTAGTTCTAACACATTGTAAGGGCATTTCCACTGCACAACTCTCCTTAAATCATCCCATAGGTTTGCAGGTAGAGTTTAGATCTGGCCGTTGACTGGGCCATTCCAAAAAAAAAAAAAAGAAGCTCTTCTTATTCTGATGTTATACTTTTTGACCTGTGTTTGTCTTTTGACCTGGCTTTTTTGACCTATCTTGATCTTTGAGCTATCTTGATTAGAGACTCAGCGATAGCTGAAGTGAAGCAGCCCCATATCCAGAGGTGGGTAGTAATGAGTTACATTTACAACCTTACATTTCCTTAAGTAAGTTTTTTTAAATTACTGTACTTCTATGAGTAGTTTTACAGCACCATACTTTTTACTTTTACAGTGGAACATTGGATTACGAGTAATGCGGTTTACGAGTGTTCCGCAAGACGAGCAAAGATTTGTAATAAATTTTGACTTGAAAAACGAGCATTGTCTTGGTTTACGAGTACAGAGTATCATGTATCACGCATGTGCTTCTTGTTTTGACGCCGAGTTGATCACAGCTGAGCCAACGGTTTTTCTCTCCCTTGTGCTGCGGAATTGTAGGTAATCGCCTGGTAATGCTGGGTCTTAGTGATTGCAGAGTTTCTGTGTAAGCCAGAGAGTGTGTGTGTGTGTGTTTGTGTGGGAAGCTGAGAGGAGGAGGGGGTGAGAGCGGGCTGTAAAGGCAAGTGTGTGTGTGTGTGTGTGTGCGCGCGCATGCATAATTTGACACCGCGCTCCTTCTCTCACACCAAGACACACACACACACACACACACACACACACACACTCTCTCTCTCTCGCCTTTACAGCCCCCGTCCCACCATCTCCTCCTCTCGGCTTCACACACATATACAGACACACACTCTCTGCCTTACACAGAATAATTTCTAAAAAAACATAATAAATCAGACATTACGATGAAGCAGTTACTCAGTACTTGAGTAGTCCTTTCACCAAATACATTTTTACTCTTACTTGAGTAATATTTTGGATGACTATTTTTTACTTCTACTTGAGTAATATTAATTTGAAGTACAGCTACTCTTACTTGAGTACAATTTTTGGCTACTTTACCCATCTCTGCACATATCATGGTGTTGCCTTCACCATGCTTCAACATGGGCATGTTTTTTTTGTTTAATAACCTTTCTTGTTTTTTATCAAACATACCTTTTAGAATTATGCTCAAAAGTTATAATTTTGGACTGCCAACCTCACACACTCATTATCTGTACCCCTTCTCATGTTCAGGGTTGCAAGTGGCCTGGAGCCTAGCCCAGGGAACTCGGGACATAAGATGTGGTTCTTCACAGGGCTTTATCACAGTCTATCACAGGGCACACAAGCACACATGAATTCACACACTCCTACTCTCACTCACACAAGGGCAAGTTGGAAAAGTGGGAATCAAACCCTCGCCCCTGCATGAGAGAGTGTACTATGCTAACTAATACACCTATATTTTATCATTTTCTCATTAGATCATTAAGCATTTTGCCACATGCTTTATGGTGATTTAGGCTGGTCTGGATGTTTTCTTTCTTTCTTTTTTTTTTTTTTTATGAGAAGCCACCCTTTCCCATAAACCCCATAGCATTTTAAGAATATGAAATATTGTTGTCACATGCAGCAACTGATCAGCCCAATCACTGGCCAGATATTTATGCAGCTCATTTAATTTAGCCTTAGGTCTCGTAGCAGCCTGTGTGATAAGGTTTCTTCCTGCACTGACGTATTGACAAGCTCTGCAAGTTCTTTGCAGCCTATGTCTTCAGCAATCAAATATAAAGAAAAAGATGACCAAGAAAATCCTACTTAAACAACAGATCTTAATTTAGATTTCACCGAAATGAGTTTAAATTTCCCTTGGCATATGAAGCATTTTCAGCATACAAGCGTTGTGCGTATGTCCGGTAGCTGGTCAAAATTTGTCGCAGTCATAAGCCTTGCAAAGCAAGTTTCCATTATTTATTTATTTATTTATTTATTCGTTTAATTGTTTTGCATCGCAAGATTTCATGAAGACATAGTACATTTGTACTAAGGACATAGCAACATTAAAAATTTTGATTGTTTTTACATGGAAAAATATAATTACAGTGTTGGAAATTGGTAATGGTTGGTACAATAATTGATGTGGTCACATGGCTCATTATAAAAGGCAAAGCATGGTGAGCAACCAGGTACTGTACCAACCACTACTATTTTTCATTTCACTTTATTTCTTTTTAAGCTGCATTCTTGCAGTCAGCTGGTGATTCACAGCTTGTGTGTTGCTGAGAAATCCCAAACCACTAAGTCCTCTGTCTGAAGACTTTCCCCACTGTGGAAAACTCTTTCTCGGAAGAAGAGCCTTTGTTCTGAATGGTACACAGCTACAGTATGACACAGGAGACTCCTAGAAAAAATGTCAACCATACAAACACTCATATGTTTGCCTTTGATAGATCCATTGTGTGGGGTATATGTCATAACAGTCTTTTTGAGACAGATGTTATTTTTGTACCACAATGCTGTTGAATTCTGAAGCATGTTTTAAAAAATGTTGAATATTGAAATCTGATTTGTCAGAAGGTGTTGATTGAATTGTCTATAACAGCAATTCTCATAGCAGTGCCAAACACAAGACACATATTCCAGTGAGTTCAAATATTATAGCCATTATTTTATAGCATTAAGACATTTATTTCTGCTTTTATAAGAAAATAATGAGCATCAGCAGCATAGTAACATAATTTCAGCATCACACTACTCTACTACAGCATTGATTATTTTCCTATACAGTCTCGGTCTGGGAATTAAACAGCAATGTCGTACAGTATACTATACAAAATACTTTAAACATAGTGAGATTAATGACGATGAGCAGGTTTTATTGATGATAAGGGTTGTAGCAGTGTAAAGGGGTGTTTTTAAAAAATGTGAGACAGGACTATAAAAAAAACATGAGCTCCCTGTAATAGAAGAATTACGAAGGTTGTTGCCAGAGTTAGAAAGATAAGATGTCCGATCGTATATGATAGATGCACCAGGCTGTGAATTAAATATTAAATATCAGGTTGTGTGTCATCGCTGTGCTTTCTTACCTAAGTGATGTATCAGATAACATAAAAGAGAAAGCAATCGATTCTTTTTTTTCCTTTTTCTTTCTTTTTTTTTTTTTTTACTGCATAACGCTATACTTTGCATGGATCTCCTTAAATAAATTTTAGCAAAAGGCAAAATCAGAGAAGGTCCTTATATAGTACTCATATGTCTAATAATTATTCGATTTAATGGACAATTGTATTTGGACTTTTACTTGCGTGTATGTGAAATTAAATATTTATATTTAATTACATTTTCAAGGAGAAAAGGACAAGTCTCATAAATGTTAAAGCTCTCTTCTTTCATTAAGACAAGAACTACTGTATATGTTATACAATTGAATGAACTCACTTTACCATCCAGTCATTTCAATTTTAAGCCAGGTTCGTCAAGGTAGAAAAGACTTTCAAGAATCATACCAATTCATTCATCGACTGCAATGACCTGTTTAATGCATAATGTAGTTAAAGGACCCATACAATGACAATTTTGCATATGTTAATATGATTTTTTAGTGTCCCAATGAAAAGTTTGTAAGAGA
>JAQQZT010000038.1:24598483-24616857 GCA_030068275.1 Clarias platycephalus | reverse complement strand
CAATAAATTAAATATTACACATGCAGGGATATAGACAAAATAATAATAATGCAATGTAAATAATAAATAATAATTTCCAAATTGAAACACAAATAAATAAATACCATGATATGCAATACCTGTAATAAAAACAAATCATGTAAATGCAGTAAACTTAAAATAATCCAAAATATACTGTTTGTAGGAACTAAGGTTACAGTTTCAAGAAATACATTCCTAAACCTAGCATAATTATCTGCATACAGAATAGAAAATATCTTTTACCATATATTTTTGTAAAAAAAAAAAAAAAAACTTGCCTAGAAATAAGCTTAATATTCTTTTATTTGGTTTATTGTAAATAAATCCAACTAGATTCAACATATTTTCACTTGCTAAGATGTCTTGTTTTTTTTCAGGGAGTTCTTTTTGCAATATTTATTCGTAAAATAAATAAAGAAAACGGAATATGATTTTTTTTTCTGTTTATTATTCTATTTTTAAAGGAAGCCCCAACCTGCACATTGATCATGACATGCATCTCGTGCCCCTTTTTAATTACCACACCCACTGATGGTGCTCTGCATGCTCCTTACATTATACTCTCTGTTAAAGACGTTGTTTAACTGGAATAACATTTTAAATATGTAATTGAACAAAAAGACTTAATTGCATTCAGCACACACAGCAATCAATACAAACAGTGCTAAATATCAATGTTCCCAGAAGCGCATGACTAATTAAAATGAAGTTAACCCTTTTATTCTTAACCTAATTAGCTACTTGATGCAGATAGCTCAAATAAATGTAGGTAAAACATGGCCCAATATGAAGACCTTTCTCAAATGTTATGCAGGAACAGCAAAAATCTATTCCAAATACTTTATTGTAAAAGAGGAAGATGTGAATGTTTCACCACTCATCATTTATACCACAGCCCATCCCAGGAGACATAGGGCACGAGGCAGGGTACACCCTGGACAGGGTGCCAATACTTTCCAGGGCACACACCCACATGCATTAACACACTACAAGCAATTTGGGAGTGCCAATTAGCCTAATCTGCATGTCTTTTGTGAGAGTAAACCAGAGTACCTGAAAGAAACCCACTAAGCACGGGGAGAACATGCAAGCTCCATGCACAGAGAGGCAGGAATCAAACCTGGCCAGGAATCGAACCCAGACCCTGGAGGTGCAAAGCGAAAGTGCTAACCACTAAGCCACAAAATGCACCATGTACAATGTGTTACTCTCATCACAAGTTTAAAATCATGTTTTAGAGAAAAACTGTAATTGCATTCATTTCAGAAGAAGAACATGGCATTGTGATGATTTGAACTGTAGAAAGTGAAGAATTTAAGAGAAAAACAGAACATCTGCTGGAAGATGTTTTGTGGCAGATTTTTATCCTTATATTTTAGAAGATGAGAAACAACACTGCAACACATTGCTAATGAATCCAGACCCGGTAAGAGCATAATCAGTGTTTTCAATCCAAAAACTTATATTTTAGAGTTTAACATTTAATACAAATTACTCTATATTATATGCATTTGTTGAAGTAAAGGATGACAGATTATATTAGAGTAGATTGTAAATCTACAGTATCTAAGAGGGAAAGGGGCATTAAACCAGAGCTTTACTAACATTTAGATTATATTGCTTTTCATGCCAGCTTTATGGTGAAGATTTACAGCACTCGTTGCAATAAGTGTTAGCTCATAATATACAACAGCAGAAAGGTGATGTTACAGTCCTATTGTCTCCATTATAAACTCTAATGTCTATTTTGAGGTTTTTTTATTTTTATTATTATTATTTATCTCAAAACAGACAGAACACAATTATCTGTGGCAGAAATCTCTTATGTCAAGTGTGTGCGTGTGCGTGTGTGTGTGCGTGTGCGTGTGTGTGTTTTTAAAAGGATATGGAGTGGCATCATTTTGCTTTCAAGAGAATAAAGCATTTATGTACATTTGTGCATTTAAGGGAAGGAAATTGCATGCCATTAAATCTGTCAGCAACCATGCATAAAAATAAGATTGTGAAGAGTCATCCAGTCAGTGTGAATGGAGAGACAGTAACAAGACAGCAAAAATCTCAGAGCTTGTCAGGAAAGGACATGTACAGTACCTGCTTTTACAAACCCAAAACCATTGTAGAATCAGTGTGCAGCAAGAAACCGTTAGCTAGACATCAAGCTAGGATCAAGTGAACACTCCGATTATTTCCTAAGACCATCGGCACACTGACTGACAGCATGAATAATTCTCTTTCCTGTGTGACGGATCTTCGTGGCACTACAAACGGCGTCGTTGATTAAGGTGGAAAGGGAAATTAGCCTTGCTGTGTCATTGCAGACACATCGGTGATCTTTCGGGCCTCACCTTCAGGTAAACAAGCTACGGTGCTGCGTTTATATTAACAAGGCATTTACATGTGGGCCGGAGTGACAGAATCTATTTCACAGCATGAATAGATCAAATATGCATGCATTATGTGATCTAGAGAAAGTGCATCTTCAGACAGTGATAGCTAGTGGAGATAGTGGAGGGTAGGAATATTATGGGAAAAAATCATCTGGTTGCATTATAAGGTTTTCAGTTGTCCAGTTTGGGTGAAGATGTTCCCATATGTCTGCGCACCGATAACACCCTGTTCTTTTAGTTGAAAGATATGCAAACTGGTAAACCAGATGATATTTTAATGAGTTTAATGAGAAAAACAAATGTTGCCACAAGAAGTACATCAAATCGCTGCCTAAATCTTAGCAATTCTTCTTCATTTGGATGTTGTAAAATCTTGATTAAACCTGTTGTCTGAATGAATGAGCAGCCTGTGTCTGATAACAAATGGCATGGTTCAAAACCAAATGGCATAGGCTTAGTTGCCAGATTCGCTTATTTTCCAGTGAATGCTTGAAATACTTCTCACATACACTGATTTGTCAGTTTATCTTTATACATACCTGTTAAAAGTTTGAGGATACCATGACTTTTATTTCTGTAATACCATGTTTGATTTTAAATGACCTCAAACACACCTCAAAGCTGTGTAAGGGATATTTGGAGAGGAAAGAAGCTGCGCTGTCTGTAATGAAATAGCCTGCCAAGTCACACGGCCTTAATCCAATCAACCCAAATCCAAACAGAGCTGCTCTGGGAGAATATGGAGCAAAAGGTTTGAAAGAGAGACGTGTCCAGACAGTACCAAAACACTCAGTAAATAGCTGAAAAAAAGCTGAAAGTAGTAGTAGTTGTAGTAATAATAATAATAATAATAATAATAATAATAATAATTTGTATTCTATACTGTTAAGAAATTAAAACATAAAACCGTCTAACTTTTTTAGCAAAGATATCTTTATTTGTTATCTTTTATTTAGAGATGTCTCTATATACAGTATCATCTAAAATGAAAATCATTCCTAAGAAAATTATTTGTTAGTAAGATTATTTACAAGCCACAATTTGGTAGGACTGGACTTTGAAGTAATGGAAAAAGGTCCAAAATGACCCCGTTCCAGAGCGATGGGTGTGTCAGGGTAATGAGGGAAACACATGAAGTGATGCTCACATCATGCATAGGGCCCAGTGTACAAGCCTCTGAAGGCAGTGTTATGATCTGGGGTTGCTTCAGTTGGTCAGGTCATGCAATAAAATTAAGTCAGTTGCAACCTGAATGTACTGAATTACCAGATTATCAGATCAATGGATTTTTCTTCCCTGATGGCACAGGCATATTCTAGGACTCATATTGTGAAAAATTGGTTCTGGGAGCATGAGCAATTTTTTATTGTACACTTGCACATTGTCTTTAATTAATTAAGTAAATGAAATAACACTGTGAATGAATTAAGCTGTGATCAGAATTAAGAATTCAAAATCAGCTGAAAGAGCTCATAGTTAAACAAGGAATAGCAATGACTTTGTTTCATGCTGAGCTATAATCTGCATTGCTGTCTTTTTAATCTCATAAAAAAAAATTAAAGAAGAAAAAGAAAGAAGAAGAAAAAAGTCTTGTCTTTTTAAAAGAAAAAAGAAAGAAAAGAAGGAATTCATTTGTCTTTCGTCAGCTTCTATTTCTCAGAATGTCATTTTTTCCCCCTCTGATTGGCAACGGCAGATAGGAAAATGGAATATTTTTTCTTAGCCTCATTTTGCCAACATTGGGCTCATTTGTCATTGGCAGAACGATCCACCTCACTTTCACTTGTATTGATCTGCGCTGTCATAAATCCATGCTCCAGGTGGTGGTGGTGGTGGTGGTGCATCTGTCTGCACCCAGAACACGTCTAGGATTAGGAATGATTTGATTAGCATAAAGGAACATCACATTACAAGAATTTGGACAAAGAAGTATAGGCATTTATCTTCCGGATTAGTTTAGGTGTCATAACCCTTTAAGCCTTAGAGCGTAGCTTATTTACAACATTTCTCACGTTTTTTTCTTCTTCTTTTTTGGCTCTTAACATCTTCATTCCAGGAAGACAAATGATAAAAAGTGAATATCACAAAGATGTCAAAATCACTAAGAATAAAAAATCATAGCACTTAAACAAAAATTTTAAGTGTAATTTTAAAAAAAAATGCCATGTTAACAGCATAAATTATTTAAAGTACTGTATATTCTACTCTGTGCATTTATAAACCTGAGACCTCAGCTTTTCAGTTTTTTTTTTTTTTTCATTGACAAAACCGGGCTTGCGAATTTGAAGGTCACAAAAGTGAGTTGTGTGTTCACAGCCTGCACGCTTTACCCCTCTGTATATTCTTTGCCTTTTACCAGCACTCTTCTATTGCATGCTATCTACTTACCATGGAGGGTGAGGCACAAGCACATGCTTCCTCTGAGACACATGAAACCAATTTGCACATGTTTTCTTCAAGAACCATAACACACTAGATGTCTAGTCTCTTGTGCTTACATGCACTCACTGAAGCCCATGATTGGCCAGAGACAGAGTTTGCTATCGCTCCCACCACGGCCAGTCTTTTTCTCTTGGCTCACAGCTATGGTTGCCTTATAATAACTAATAATCTCTTGATAAACAGGTTGATTTTCTGTCGACCACTTTTCATAACACCAGGATAAAGCAGTTATTGAGACTGAATGAATGAAAGTATGTTATTTAGGATAAGATTATAAAAGGTTAGAGTGTGTGTTCTGGTAATACATAACTTTTAAAAAGATGTCATTATTGTAGTTCATCACTGTGGAAAAATTGCAATGTATGATAAGGTTAAAGCATGCTTTTTTTCTTCTTTTTTTTTTTATCTTGGATACCTGTTGAGTCATTGGGTTTTGCTTTGTACTTTTTGCTAAATGGCTTTATTATGATTACTTTCTAAAATTATGCTCCCTGACCAATAAAATGTTTTGACTGCATTATTTTGATGTTGTGCAACATGGTAGCCAATTTATATATAAAATTAATTTCTCATGCTCCCATAACCACTCCCATGACAATTTGAGTTTTGGAAAATGTATATATATAGTACATTCAGGTCGTCATCTGATTTAATTTTATTGCCGGATAAGAAAGTCTAATCTTTATGATCACTAACAAATGGTTTTATTGCGAGCACACAGCTGTTTAGTCCCAAGTCTGTGAGTTCTCATTGCATTGTGCATGTGAAAATGCTCTTACTTTCACTTTCGCTTCACCAAGCATTTAAGTGATTTCTGATAACGGTCATTCATGATTTTTTTTTTCTTGACAGGTCAGCACTACCCTTTTAGATTTTATCAATGCCTTGGACAATTCTTAGCCTAATTACAGTAATTCTCATGTTTTCTTTGCTTGATGAAGGCAATTATTTGACCTGTCTGAAATAGTTCCTTTTTCCTAGACCGGCAGTATAGCTCACCATATGGAATTAATCCTTGCACTTGAATTTTTATATTATGTAGACATTATTGAAATAAAAAGGTAAAATTGGCATATTTTGATAACTTGCTAATTGGAAGAATGTATTGTGCCATCCATTAATTTTCTCATATGTAAAAAAAAAAATGCACATTTAATCAAGCCATATTTTCATACATTTTCCCTACACAATGTATGAGTTTACTGCAACCTCAAACAATTTCTTATGTATTGCAGAAGACTTGTATACTTTTTTCTCTAATTACCCTATTTTTTTACACACACACACACACACATGCACACATACACGCACACACACACACACACACACACACACACACACACATACCTGCATAGAAGGAAAATGGGGACGTATGACACATTTGCTACTTTTGGGGACACTGCTTTCCAGAGGGGGTATTGAAATAATAAACAGTGATTTGTGTCATTGGAGAGCCATAGATAAACACTATCACTCAGGATTTTTGATTAACCCCTTTTTTAAACACCTGAAACTTTTACTGCACTTTGAGGACATGTATTATTTAGGTCACAAATGGGGACAAAGTGGAACAGACACACACAAACCTGAATCTGCAGACATTTCAGGACTTATGGTCCACTTTGGGGACAATCTTAAAAAACAACAATCTCAAGTTTTTCCCAATATAAAAAACAGCAATGTTGTGAATTATTTTTTTTATGATTTCTTGGGTTTAATTTTAAATAAATGTGCCGAAAACCAGGTATTTTAATGAAAATTGCTTGTTGAATAAAAATTTAAGCAAGTAAAGTGCTACTACATCAGGTGTACCACATCCCACCACTTTATGTGAGTTGGTAAAAGTCTTAACAACTTAAAATAAATGAGCAAATGTAACCAAGTATTTAAAGTCATTTTACAGTAATATAACTGAGGGCATAATGGCACAAAATCGAATTTGACCTCAGAATTAGGGCTTCCAAATAAATGCTTCTCATCTTCCTCTTCCTCCTCAGTACTGGATGATGAGATATCAGTCACGGTGTTTAGTTTTTCCTAAAAAAAAAATTTAAAGAAATAAAAATCAGTAACATTATACAACATATCTTTTTACATTTACATTCAGAAAGCATTAAAACATTCCACAATAAAACCTTTCTTTAAGATGTTAACTGAAAACTATATACTATATACTTTTTTTAATTAAGCCGTAATGAATTACTTTAGTTTAGGCACATTATGCAAACAGAAACATGACATTACTTTACAACTATCCATGATCTTACACATGGTGGAATCAGTAAATACTGGAAGGTACAATACATCAATTTGGATTGTTCTATGCATTTTGTAAACACTTACGTTGTCCAGCAAGTGTTGGTGTGTATGTTTGTGTACACATACAGTTACCACTAAAAGCACTGAAACGGTAAGGTTACGCTACAGACCAGGACACTATAGTACACTATAGATAAGGCATCACTATATGGCGGACTGCGGTCCAGATACGGACCGAGTGACAGTTCTATTCAGACCCTGATGCTTTTCTGATACAGTAAATGAGAAGTCCCCAACATATTGTAGCGTTTTTCACCGCTAAAAGGGAACTTGGAGACGAGTGAGCTTTCTTGCTGCCCAATGCAATGGCTGGGAGAAGTTTATTAATTCTCAGCACTGTATAACATGAGCAGCACTTTCACTGTTATAGCACACACACACTTCAACTGATAGCATGAACTGAGGAACAGTTAGCAGAAAGCAGCACATACACACATAGAGCTAACACCCTAACATGGCCGAAGCCACTTAACCTAAACAACTCTCCCCAAAAGGGTGAACACAGATAAGACCTCCCGCAATGCATGATGGTCCACGCCACAATATGTGGACATGTAGATTTGCGCGGGTTCAATTGCAGAAGTTCGATTATAGATTCAGGGTACATTGTCACATGCGTGCAGCTTGCATCCTCTGCAAGTGGCTGTGGTGTAGTATACAGTATTGTACTGTTTAGGATGTCTGGAAGCAAGTGAAAAAGCAGCAGCAATGAAGTATTGCTAAGATCATGGAACATCATGGAACAGTTTAGACTTCCAAAGAAATTAAACTTACGAACGAGCTCTAGGAACAAAACTGTAATTAATATACCAGTTATACCGGTTTTCCATCGAGGTGGGCGTGGCTACACACATCATTCAACAAAGCCAATCAATGCAATAGTTTACCATGTATAGACAGAGTGTGTATCTGAATAAACAGATTTTGTAAGGTTTGCCCACTTGCAAAGAAAGAAAGGGTCTATAATTTTTATAGGATAGAGGATAGAGACAGAATATCAAAAAAAAAAAAAAAAACATTATATAAAGTTTATAAATTGAGTTGCATTCCAGTGAGTAAAATTATACTCCTATCTCACCTATGTCATTTGACTTGCGGTAAGACGCAGGATCTGTAAGGACCGCCAAAAAAAAAAAAAACATTATTTGTGCAGAAAGAGTGGAAACGTAGTCATTATGCCAAAACTCACGGTGAATTGCAATGAACCATACTTACGGCCGCTTTGAAACTGAGATGGGGTGTAAGTATTTGATCCCCTACCAACTAACAATAATTCTGGCTTCCACAGACTGTGTATGTGCTCATGTACACAGATTAGACCTGTCAATTTAAGAATGTGGCCTTAACGCCAACTCATTTTGTGTATTAAAAAACACCTGTCCATGGAATCTCTATCTTCCATTCAAACCTCACCACCATGGGCAAGACCAAAGAGCTGTCAAAGGATGTCAGGGACAGGATTGTATACCTGTATAAGGCTGGAATGGGTTACAAGACATCAGCAAGCAGCTTAGTGAGAAAGAAACAACTGTTGGAACAATTATTTGCAAATTGAAGAATTACAAAATAACCATCAATCGCCCTCGGTTTGGAGCTCCATGCAAGATTTCCTGTCATGGGAAATGATCATGAGAAAAATGATGGATCAGCCCAGGAATAAATGAGAGGAGCTGGTAAATGATCTCAAGGCAGTTGGGACAATATTCACAAAACGAACCACTGGTAACAGAATATGACGCCGTGGATTGAAATCCAGTAGCGCCCATAAGATAGCCCTCTTTAAGAAAGCACATGCACAGGACCGTGTGACGTTTGCCAATGAACAGAAAAATTGGGAGTGATGTGGTCAGATGAGACCAAAATTGAGCTCTTTCCCATCAACTCGACTAGTTGTGTTTGATAAGACCATGAAAACATCATCCCTACAGTCAAGCCCAGAGGTGGAAACATCACGTTTTGGGACTGGTTCTCTGTTAAGGTAGGGACTGACTTTGCCACATTGAGGAGCCAATGGATGGGGCCATGTATTGTAAAATCTTGGATAAGAAAATGTTTGACTCTTCCTTTATTTGTAAGTGGGCAAATTAACAAAATCTGCAGGAGGTAAAAAAAAAATTCTCCACTGTATATGTATTCTTCCTGTAGGAAGTTTATAACTAATTTGTCTCAAACTGAGAGCCCGGTATGCCAGAGCAACCAGAATCGTTTCACATTCACATACAGCCCAGCAGCATGCAAATGAAGATTCATTAAAGACTGATTGATTGTTGTTTGTATTACATACAAATACAAGGAAACATACAAGGCCATCAAACCTCAAATTGTACACGTTCAATGTAGTTACTGAAAATTGGCAAATATTATTGAAATGCTATTTAAAAAAATTATTGCATTTTTTTATGGAATTACTATGAATGCATATGTAGAGATCTGAATCATAACACAAACATTTTATTTTATTGTCCAGACTTCCTTAATTTTTTATTTAGATTCCTGTGATAGACATTTAGGGATGAGTTCAAAATCTGAATATGGGACAATAAACTAGAATTTTAGCTTTTGTTTTTACTCATATTCTATTAAATTCAAACGGGTTTTACAGTATTTATATAGTCCTGCTCACCATTATTGGCACCTTTTTTTTTTTTTTTTTACACACAATCGCAAACATAAATGTCTGGAGTTTGCTGGGACTTCAACTAGGACTGTGTGATGTGGTCAGATGAGACTAAGATAGAGATTTTTGGCAACAAACACTGTCTGGGGCTGGTGTAAAACAAAAGATGAGTATGCGGGAAAAGCACCTTATGTCAACTGTCAAGTATGGTGGAGGATCTGTGATGCTGTGGGCCTGTTTCTCTTCCAAAGTCTGGTCTCGGCAAGGGGTCGCCATGGAACGTCCAATCTGCAAACAACTTGGCACAATTCCGCTATCTATCCATCTTTCTATGTGTTCAGTGATGTTGATGTTTAGTCAAGATTTTAAAAAAGTTAAAATGTTATATTTCACATCACCGCACCAAACATGATTTTAAAACTAGGGTACACCCCAAACAGTGAATTTTGCATACCTTTACACCACTAGCATGCTTACATTACTTTTCCTATTTACTTAATACAGGTACACAAAGGTATCCCATAAAGCTTTGCTAAGAACAGTGCACCTCAGAAACTTAGTTGTCTATTTAGTTTCATTGTCTTAACATTAACATCATTATTTAACTTAAAAAGTAAAACTCTCAGATCTTTAAGATTCTTTAAATGCAAAGTGAAATATTTCAAGCCTTTTTTGTTTTTGATGATTGGAGCTTACACCTCATGACAATAAAAAATCCAGTATTTTAATATATTAGAATATTTCATTTAGCATGTGAGTAAAATACTATTCATACAGAATAAATACAGTGTATCTCTCGATCTGTTTAAGTACTGCATTTTTATGAAGCCCAAAAACACATGTAATCATTATTTTGAAGTGGTTAACTGAAACAACACATCACTTCATTAAGAAGCAAATATACATCTGGACAAACTTCTAAAACTTGCTAACCGAATTATTCTCATAAATAATAAATATACACAGCATAAACACGCAGTGGAGAAAGCTGTCTCTTATTCAGACGAATTCCTGAGGATGAATTAAATCTTCCGCTTTAATTCTAACATAATACATCGGTAAATAAATAAGGACTAACGGGCTACATGTTTTGGATGTTTTTTTTTGTCATAAAGAAATTTGAGATTCCACTTACCTGTGGCTAGAGTTTACTCCCGGTGAGCATGTTGTGCGCATGCGCTCCTGGGGCACACATTGGCACACTTCCACTAGATTCACTGCGGAGCAAACAATCCAACCCTCACCCCCACCCCCCGACTCACAGTCTAACTTACAAAAATTTGGGACTTTTTTTTTTGGGGGGGGGGGCGGGGGGGATTTTCATATCAGTATACTTTTTTGGCCTCCTGAATACGTTTTGAATGCTAAAACAATAGGGGACCTGTGTGAATGTACCCAATTGCAGAGAGGTCCCCAATCAACTGGTGTGTACTCTGATCATTGTCCCCAATTTTCACCTATGCAGGTGCACACACACACGCGCACGCACACACACACACACACACACACACACAAATTGTTTATTTCAGCAGAAGTAGTTTTATAAATGATTTATAAAACCATATCAAGTGCTGGAGTACTCTCCCTCTACGGGGTTGTCAAAAAATGCACTCTAAGTGCCAGGGCTGTTCAGTCACTTTTTTTCTCCCAGAAATAAATTGTGAATTAAGTTAGTCTTTGTTGAATTCTTCATTGCTTTTCAGTTGAGCCTTGCTGAAAGATGTTTTTAAAATAGTAGAGTATTCTATATGAGTGACATAGCCTTAAATAATGCAGTGATTTTTCTTCTTTCTTCTCATTTATTAAGTTCTTTAGAAGCATAGAAAAAACAAGTTGCTTTGATCATGTTTTAACAAAGCAGAGGAATTTTATTCAGGAAAACTTGTTTAACCAAACGATTCATGAAAAGGAGCCTTAAAATGCTATTTTAATGCAGACCAATATCTGGCCTTTTTTTTCTGCTAATGCTAACATTAAGTAAATCATATTGAGTGATATAATTTCACTGCACTGCCAGATTCCCTTTTAATAAATGCAAGAAGTAAGTAAAAAGTCTTGAATATCATCAAACATGTAACATTTTCTCATGGTGATGAGAATACATTTTGTAGTTTATTCTGAATAAAATAGAATAAATGCATTAATAATATAAGATTGTTGTGCATATTTATAGACATTGTGAGATAATATGCTTAAACTAATAAACTAATTTAAATCACCAAAATGGACAACAAATGTTACACTTGTAATTTGTCATAATAGGCTTAAATTTCTTTCGTAAAATCTTCAAATGAATATTAGATTTGTCTCGATATTAGATCAGAAGTTATACTATTATAATTTTTTGTTTTATATAGTATATGTGCTACAATAAAAATTTAAACAAAATGAAACTAATTGAAAATCTAAAAGGCATCTATAAATGTTATTCTTAATTACAGTAAGTATTACACACTGTATATCAGCACTGCTCCACTCATGTGTCAAGGATATCACAGCAGTGCTGATATTAAATACAACAGTACAGCTTATGATATGATATTGCATTTACACAACAGTTTATTAGGAAGCAATTACTAAGTGGGAACAGGGCGTTGTTTAAGATAACGTAAAGTTGATCAATTTTTTGAAGGCAGCTACGTTCCACTCTTTCCAGTACTTACTCTTATCCGTGCTAACAACCAAGAGGTGTAATGAATGATTGCAAGAAAACCTTGTGCCATGGAGTGACACATATAGGTAACTGTCCCAGTAATGTTGCAATATTATCTCTCCTGGAATACCTCTAATCCACTCACCTTATTTGGTTGGAACTAAATGCTGTATAATATTTATTATACCACGTGAGGATCATTATGATAGAATGAAAATTATCTTAAAATTTGAAATATTAGTTACCTTTGCTTATATTTGATATTTTTTTACTGTCAATGATAATGTTTTTTACAATGTTTTTTTTTTTTTTATATGTTTATGCTGTATTTATAATATCTGGGATTGACTATGAGGCAATACTGTACAGTGGAATAAAATAGGTTAATTTTTATATTTTAAAAAAATGAAAAAAAAATGTTGCTAGACAGTCTAAAGAAATGGCTTTGTCAATGGAACATCAAATGAACAGAACATGAAAAACTGACAGATGTTGCTGTTACAGCCACTGAGCTGAGCAAACGCATCACTAAGCATCTTGTGCTGCTTCATCATTTTTAGCACCAACAACACCAAACAGACAGGTCTGGTTACGCTTGTCAACGTCTGCCATCTTACTGTGCCGCCGCTGCTAAACTTCCTTGTAGCCTCCATTGACATTGTCAGGTTGATTCCATTGCTTAATAGCGCTAGTGTTCGTTCCTGAATGCTGAATAATTATTACAGTTGTGTCGCTTTGCATCCCAGCCAGTGAAAGCAGTGATAACGCCTGACAACCCCAACGATGCCTGAGCCTAATCCTCTTCTGTAAACAAAAGCCAAATGAATCAAATGTTGTGGAGGCAGCAGGTGCTCCCTGGTGATTGTATTCACCCTGGCAGCCTTTTGTGGTTTATCAGAGGCCTGTCAGGCAGAGGTGGGTGGGCACAGAGGAATAAATGCATTTTTTTCACAGCATCATAGATGGGAATGTTTGTCTCTACAGGCAACAGATTGCACAAAAACGTTCAAAAATGTTTCAAGTCTAAACGTAAATGCCAGTATGAAATGAACAAGGTGAACACACAGTCTGACCTTGAATCACGTTTTATTAAGTCTGAATCTCTTGTGTTTACTTCAAAACCAACAACGATCCACAATGCCACCAGAATGCTGCTTTGCTGTCAGGGAAGGTCACAAGCGAAGAGCGAGCAGATGGATAGGTGGTGATGGCAGGGTAGGGGGTGTTAGTATGAGTTCTGATTAGGGTAATGAGGCAGGTTATGGAAGGAAGCATCACCCCAAGGGAAAGTAACAAACATTATATGCAGGATATACAGTAACATAGGCTCATGTGCAATTATGGACAAGTTGGTGTAACCGATCCACTCATTGCCATGATTTGTGAGGAAGCAAAACTACAACAGTTGACAAACAACTCAACATCTTCAACTGGCTTACTAATTCTTGCTATTAACGATGCATTTGGATTATATTATCGTTTGTTTTTCCTAAGCGAATCATAAAAAATGTGTGATCATTGTAATGGCTGAATGGTTAAGATACATTCACTGGCCATTTTATTAGGTACACATTGCTAGTTCTGAGTTAGACCCATTTTGCCTTTAAAACTTTCTTAATTCTTCATTTAATAGATTCAACAAGGTGCTAGAACATTCCTTAGAAACCTTGGTACTTGTTGCCATGATAGCATCATGGAGTTGCTGTTGATTTGTCACCTGCGCATCCATGATATGAATCTCCTGTTCCACCACATCCCAAAGGTACTCTATTGGATTGTGATTTGCTGATGTTGGAGGCCACAGTGAATTCATTGTCATGGTCATGAGATGATTTTAGCTTTATAACGAGGCACATTATACTGCTGGAAATAGCCTTTAGGAGATGCGTACACTGTGGTCATAAAGGGATTGGCATGGTCAGCAACAATACTCAGGTACTATGGGGCCCGAATTGTGGCGAGAAAATATCCCGCACACAATTTTTACCACCAACAGAAGCCTCGTACAAGGCAAGAGGGATTTAGTCTTTTGTGTGGTTTAGGCAAAATTCTGACTCTACCATTTTTCCAATCTTCTGTTGTCCAATTTTTGGTAAGCCCTTCGAATTGTCTTTAGCTGACCGGAGTGGTCTTCTGCTGCTGTAGCCCATCTGCTTCAAGGTTAGACATGTTGTGCATACTAATATGCTCTTCAATATACCTTTGTCATAACGAGATGTTATTTGAGTTACTGTTGCCTTTCTATCAGCTCAAAACAGCCTGGTCATTCTCCTCTGACCTCTGGCATCAACAAGGCTTTTTCACCCAAAAGAACTGCTGCTCACTGTATATTTTCCCTTTTTCAGAAAAAAAAACATGTAAACCCTAGAGATTGTTGTGCGTGAACATTCCAGTAAATCAGCAGTTTCTGAAATACTCAAAACCAGCTCATCTATCTCATTGAAAGTCACCTTTCTTCCCTTTCTGATAACTGATTTGAACTTTTGATCTGATTTGATCTGATAACTGATCATTTTGACCATGTCTACTTTCCTAAATGCATAGAGTTGCTGCCATGGGTTAATGATCATTGGAACATGTTTACCAATTGAAATAGCCAGTGAGTGTATTTATGGCTAAAATATTATACTATGACAAATCCCATTCAAATAAATGCTCTAAAAGTGGAAATAATTTAAACAAGCAGTTTTTTCACTTTTTTTTCTAAATGCTTCCAAAAGGCATACTTAGTTGGGTAACTAGGGATAACTTGACATTCTCAAATGCAATTTGTGTCTTTTTCATATGCATGTGAAATCTTGGAGGTGAAAAAATCTGTAAGCCTGAATACATCTTTAATTATGCAATCAGGATGTATTTCATCCTTTTCATTCATTCATATTCAATAACCATTTTGTCCTGCTGATTGTTGAAGTGGGTCCAGTTTCCTATCCTGGGGCTAAAGCAGAAATACACCTAGTTCATTGAAGGTCACTGCTAACACATCCGCCCAATAATTGACTCCTGGGGCAGGCTAGAGTCATCTGGTCACCTACTGGCATGTTTAGGAGGTAAACCAGAGAAAGGCAGAAAACCTTCACACATGGGAAAGGAATATGAAAATCTTTATACAGACAGCAACATGAGATCAGGAGCTGTAAAACAGAAACTCTAACTCCTGCACCACCACTCTGCCCACGGTTACTAATTCTGTAATATGTATTAATAATTGTGGACTACTCATACTCATTCCTGTAAAGCTGTAAGTTTTAAAAGAGTATGGGTTCTACAGTCATATATTTCTTGTGAGTTTGTACATCTGATCAACATCTAAAAAAGACAAAATAGTTCTAAACACACATAAAAAAAAAGTGTAATGCAATGCATTATAAAGTAATCAGTCCAGCATAATCACTTACCGGAGGCTCTCTGGTTCCTATTGTGATTGGAACTCAGCAGATATAATCACAAGCTATACTAGCTGGGATTAAGAGGAAAGCACCATTAAATTTAAAAAAATGATAATTAATATATAAAAGGACAACCAAAAAAATAACCCCCTACCATGTTAAACGTTGGAAGACTTTAAAGCATGTTATTTGGTTTGTCTGCATGCCATGGGGGAGAAATGAGTTCTGGTCATTTACAGTGTAAATAGACCATATGAATATGCATAAACAGCTAGCATAAATGCAAATGTTGGACTTAAGTTATTTATGCCACAGCTGTAACACAGATGGACTCCACACCAAGGTTTGAGTTTATAGGAAGTCAAGGCAGGATAAAACTCGGTAGCTTAATTAGCCACTCGGGCTAGGATGGCGGTTAAGGGAATATCGAACATGAAACCAGACCCAAGGATAACTTCACCTCTCCTTTGTGTCTGAGGTAGCACGGGGTGACCTGGAGTTTGAACCGAGAGCCTATGATGGCCGGATTACACACACACCACACCAACAGGGGGCTCCACGCTCAGGGACGGTGACTGGAACACTTCTGAAAACAAAAGGTATCAGGTAAGTAATGCAGGTAAGTATCAATCTTCTTAACTAGAAAGACAGACGTTGAGTCCATACTCAGAGATACGAGCTCGGACGTCGACTGAGGCGTGGTGTGTGGCTTTTATGTGCAAGTGCTGATTACCGACAGGTGGTGGTGATTAATACTCGGGTGATAAGGGGCGTTGTGTTTGATTGAGTTCGGAGCCTGGTCTGACTGTGACAACAGCAAAGATGAATTCTCAATTCTGATTGGTCTGTCAGTGGGTTAACTGAATAGCAGATCACATGATTATACAATATTAATATCTATCCTAATATGCTTTCATTTCTACAGTATAGTAACAACTAATTCACAGATACATGTACAGTATGGGTAACAGAAAAGCATGTAAGCATTGATATGGTGAAATTGTCTTCAGGACATATAGGGTATGACAAGCTGACATTTTACATTTACACTTACAGCATTTGGCAGATGCTCTTTTCCAAAGTGACTTACATAAGTATTGTTCTTTGAAGTCTTCATCAAACAATATATCATTACTTTGACTCACTAGGCTGCTGACTAGAATTACCATCAGTTAAACACTGCTGGGAAGGTGAGTTTAACCCAAATTTCTAAAAAAAAATAAATAGGTCTTTAGACTTTGTTTCAAGATTGCCAGTGACCTAACTGTGCAGACATCTAGGCATCTACAGTAGAGAATGTTCCTATGTTCCACAAAAGAAAACAAGCTACAGTAGATGCACGTCTTCCTTGACCTCTTTGAGATGGTGGTACCTATCGAGCCGTGCTGGAGAAGCAGGAGCAAAGTGGGCGGTTGCAGCAGTTCCACAACTTTCAATGTGTCTATAATAGCAATATGTATGTGTAATATTTTTTATTGGTTTTTATAATATAAATAGTGTTATGGTTTAGGATTTGTACTATTAATAATGCAAATTATTACAGAGACACAATACAGTACATAACTGTGCATAACTATGTGTACTGTAAGTGGTCAGTCCAGATAGTCCAGGCATTACCCCTCCAGTGTGCGTCAGGTGACCAACAGGATTACTCGCCCCAGTAAAGCACCGCAGAGAAGCCTGAAAGAGCTCTGGTTATGGGATATTCTGTAATACGGCAAATGAAATTAGCTAGGCATTTAGGGGTGTCAGTCGCACTAATTAGGTGTATTCTGGATGTAATAGCAGGTAATATCAGGGTTTTAAGCTGTGTTCCTTTAACTAAGCAAACTAAAGTTTATTCAACTAGTCCTCAATTCACTTATTTATTCAGCTTTAGTAGTATTGGTCAAGGGCTCGATTAATTATATTTCTCTAGGGTTGACTTAGCCCAACTTTTCATCTGTTCAGAAAAGTTAGTTGTCTCCCATTGTATCCCACTGATGTGACATGTAGTTAAATCTCTATAAAAACAAGTTGGCCAGCCAAATAGTGTGGAGCAGGATGCTGTTGCTGGGCAAAAGTCAGAGCAAAGTGGGGCAAAAAGATAGATATGGTTATAAAAGTTCAGCTTGCTAACTTCGGTACAGTGTGGTAACATGAAGTCTAACATTACCTAAGCTCACCTTAGTAATGTCAAAGTGCCTCAGTATAACGATAAGTGGGAACAAACCAGCCTCGCCTACTGTGCAGTATATAAAGTTTACTGTTTAAAATAAGGTAAATTGCTGGCTTTACATGATTTTTATTTTTGTTTGTTTATTCAGCCTGTGTCTTCAAAGTTTTCAATGTTACTTGTTGTCTCAACAAATACCACTGTAAGAAGTTACACCTACAATACAATATTAATTAATTCAACATTTGCCTTGTTGAAGTTTTTACAGTGTAGCAAAAGTACAGATCTGGGGCCTGATGTATAAACGTTGCGTACGCCCAAAATGGGGATAGAAATATGCGTACGCATTTTTCCACGCACATATCGGGATTTATAAAAAATAAACTTGGCG
>JAQQZT010000038.1:24577013-24589399 GCA_030068275.1 Clarias platycephalus | reverse complement strand
GACACTGCCCCCACAGGTTAACACGCAAACTACAATTTGGGCTGCAGGCTGGCGTTAGACAGAGACAAACGAACGCCAGTGCAGAAGTCAATCGAGCGCCACTACAAAACACAACATAAACGTCTAGGACGATCAGATCGCGTTCGTTTATCCAAAAATTTTACGCCCGTGTGAACAAGGCCTTAAAGAAACATATTAGAATTTTTTATTTAGTATTTATTATAATAATCAGGCATTTTGTTAAGTTGTTGTTGAAAATCTATATAGTGTAAAAGCTTCTTGGTGTTAGACCTGTTTAAAAGCAGTGTTCAGGTCAGTTAGGCAAAAACTGTAGGCTTCTCAATGTGTTCATTTTAATTTACTGCACAGACAATAAAGGGGCAATATAAAGTGCACTGTGCCCCTATAACGCTTGTATTTACTACTTGTTCAAAGCATAAACTTTATGGGAATGAAACGGATTTGACACACGAGGGCACCACCAACACAGACACGAGGCGAGGTCTTACAGAGAAGGTATAATTTTACTAGGAATAACACGAAAGGAAATGGTTAAAAGGAGGGAGGAAGGGAAAAAGGGGGAAGGTCTGCACGTGCAGGTCTGGAGGCAGTGCCCCACTGGAATGGATGCACAGACTGGTAAACAGTGAGTGGCGGTGGCCAGAGTGGCAGAGTGGGTCCATGTGGGCAGACGTTCCTGTGAGCTTCCTCGAACGGCCCTTCTCATTGATCACCCGAACCGGCCCCTCCCAGCTCACATTGGTGAGGCAGCAGGTGGGTATCTCCCAGACATCCCTCGCCTGGTCGGCTTTCCTGGCTGGGAACGAAGGCTGGGAACTCAGCGCCCTTTTCCTCTTCAGCGGCAGGGTCATGAAATCGGGAGCTTCAGCAGTCTGCTAGTAGCTGTCCTCAGTGCGGTGATCAAAGGGTGCCATTACATTCGCACCTTTGAAGTCCCTTTGGTGCGTAGCATGATGCCACTCGCATGCCACTCCTCAAGTTTTGGCATCCGCCACGTGACTCTGCTCTGTAGACTTCCAGGACCCCAAGCTACACTACCCATGTTTTATAGAGCAGAGAGAAGCCCAAGATCCATCAGTAATGATTGACACACGTGCAGAATGAAGCTCTAGAGTGAGCGAGGAGCAGCAGAAGATTTAGGCGCACGCCATAGGGAAATATTTTATAGGGAATATTTTATGATATTTTAAAACTAATTACAAAATGTAAAATTAAAAATGTATTATTTATTTGTTAGAAATTACCTCTTTCAGCCCACCAGTGTTTACTTTGGAAAACACTGATATAAAATTACCTAGTTATTACTTTAGGAAAGGACACCAAAAGTTTTTGTTTGGAAAAAGTTTATTAACAAAATGTGACACAGTTTAGTTTTTTTTGTCACCTTCACAGTTACCTTTTGCCCTCTTCCTACCAGCTTAGTATGACCAACATGACCAATATGGCCAGCATGTGTGACATGTGAGTGTGCCAATTGGCATGCTGATAAAGTGCATAAGAAAAATGTCAGGGATCTGTTTGATCTCTGTCTGACCTGCTTTACTGAGCCCTCTGATCAAAGCCAACCAATGTGAGTGAAGCCAGTAGTGAAGACTATATTAATTTTATGTGCATAGGGCCATAATTCAGCTGAGCCTGTGAAAAGGATTTAATACCAAAATTTTGCATAACACAATTCTGACCTCGGGCAATTTTTTCCCTAAAGGCATTTTTGGGTTAAAGCAAAAGCTTCTTCCATTATATACTGTAGATTTGTGCATGGATCAGTATTTCATGCAGTGGCAGTAGATTTCAAGTGTGATAATGTAGCTTTATTTTGTTTTGTTTTTTGTCACATTGAGTTGTGTATACAAGAGGATGTGTTGCATCAAGTGTTATGTAATAGGGAGTTAAATAATGTGTGTTAAACCATATTTGCAAGAATTAATGAAATAACTACGACTAAAACTACATTTATAACAATACTGAATATTGGATAGATACTAGACTCCTTTTAGATGTTTGTTTCAGTGTTTGGTATTCTTACATTCTTATATTTGTGGTAGTGGTAGTATTTTTGTAGTTTTCATTTTTAAATTGCACTCATTTTACATCATATATGATCCGACAACAAAGATATAAGGTGTGTTTTAAGGTGTGTTTTATTCCAGAACATACATACAGTATATACAGTATATACAATTGGCAGTGTTGGCAACTGGCAGTGTTGGCAGTTGTACACAGTGTTTTACTGTCAAAAAAGCTTTAATAATAATGTGCAGTTTATCTCTGTCTCTCTTTGGTCTTTGCTTAGTGCAGCAGGGGGTTCACATCCCTCAATTTATCCATCAGCCACACAATACTCTTCATACAGAAACCCATCACTGCCCTGATTAATCGTACAAAAGACTTTGTCAATTTTTACATAATTGGCCATTCTGTTAACAGGGTGATACTGTACACATACACTGAAAATGTATGGCTTGAAAGACCATTTACAAAAGGTACAGTACGAGTAGGTACATTTGGCCTCGCACTTCCAGGGCCGAGGGTTTTAATCATGCCTACAGTATTTATCTGTGATTAAGTTTAAAATTAAGTTTGAAATTACAGTGAAAGAATCACAAGTTATTCTTTTAAAAATAAATGCAAATGTAAAGGTTTTATTAGAACAAAACAAAACCATGGGATTTAAATTACATGGCATCATTTTATTTTTAGTGTGTTGATGAGAGTTGTGATTAAAGCAGCATATAGAGCTGTTTATAAGACTTTTATGTAGTAGCCTAATGTTTTTACCCCTCAAGTGCTTCTGTTTTTAATGAAAGCACTCGAGTTCTATTAAATTCTGACAGTGAGCAGTTGCTAAGTTTCACAAATACTTAGGGTTCATTATTCAGTTGCTGTTCTGCGTAAATTGTTTTAGTCTATGGCAATGATAGTGATTACATAAGTGATTAAACAATGTGAGGCATGCTCTTATAGGAAAACATTCAAAGATGGGATGGTGTGATGCCCGACACAAAGCAGAGTTGTGCCTACCACCTACCGCAGCAAAGTGTCCTATAACCATACATACTAGAGTGGTTTATTCCTCTTACTCCACTGTATTTGGACATTGTAGATTTTCTAAGTCAACACATCTTACTGGCATGCAAGTATCTACTGTATGTAAGATTTTACTATAGAAATAATGATATATATTATAGTATATTATTATAAAATGTTTGCAAATTAAATATTTAAAAGGAAAGCTGAAGAACGTTTACACAAGGTTACACAAGTGTTTCATTGGTTGTAAACTGATATTTTGCATCTAATGGAGCAAATATAACCGGTAGCTCATGCACACCAGTTTATAATTGTTATATTAAAACCTTTAAATGCAATTTAATGCAAAAAAATACAAACTGCTTTCTGATTCCTGATGCTGTTTCACTGCAGCATGCAGTACCTCTGAGTCGTTGCACACAGCTTGTTTCCCTTTGATCAGTTTCTAAAATGGACATCCATCTGGAAAGTGTGTATCAAAGCGAATGCAGATGTTAGCAGAAAGTACAGATGTTGAAAGGCAATGCAGATGTTCAAGAGAGGCAGATGTTAGCTTCAGTCCCAGTGACACTGTGCATCTGTCACATGGGCCAGTAGCGCTCAAGCAGTCATGATTGTTTTGCAAGCACAGAGCTGAAGCACCTTCATGTACAGTATACTAAAGACTGTCACACCTCCAGATGGGGTTTGGACAGAAAAAGCGGGGGAGAGAAACAATAGACGCCTTTGCTGTGGTTGAGGAACTGACAGGGAAACAACATGGAAGACACTTTTAATCTAATCTAGACAGGACCAAAACACCACCAAACTTCAGCATAGACAGGACAAGACAAGAGAACAACCAGGATGTTTGTTGAGCTGGTGAACATGTTTATGCAAAATCTAGCGATAGTTTAAAAAAAATTACTTCAATGTGCTAATGTTTGTGACTAAGCAAATATGAGAATACACACTCTCTGGCCACTTAATTAGGTACACCTTGTTAGTACTGAGTTGGGCTCTATTTTGCCTTCAGAACTGCCTTAATTCTTTGTGGCATAGATTCAAGATGCATGAAACATTCCTTAGAGATTTTGATTCATGCTGCCATCATAGCAAGTCAGTTGCTGTAGATTTGTTGGCTGCATAATGAAAATATCCCATTCCACCGCATCCCAAAGGTGCTCTTTTACAGTAGGTGCTCTGTTGGATTGAGATCTGATGACTGTTGAGGCAATTTGAGTACAGTGAACTCACTGCCATGTAAAAGAAACCAGTTTGAAAAGATTATAGCTTTGTGAGCCTATTTTCAAATAGGCTGAGGAATTTAAAATGATTCTCAATTGGTACAAAAAGGCCCAAAGTGTGCCAAGAAAAGATACCCCCCCATCATTAAACCACAACCACCACCACCAGCCTGAAGCACTGATACAAGGCAGGATTGATCCATGCTTTCATGTTTTTTGCACCAAATATTGAATCTACCTTTCTAATGTCAAAGCAGAAATTGAGACTCTCAAACCAGGCAACATTTTTCCAGTTATCTATTGTCCAATTTTGGTGAGCCCATGTGAATTGTAAGTCTCAGTTTCCTGTTCTTAACAGACAGTAGTGGCTCATGGTGTGGTGTTCTGCTGCTGCAGCCCATCTGCTATGAGGTTTGACTTGTTATGTTTAGAGATGCTCAACCTCTGTTGTAACAAGATGTCATTTGAGTTACTTTTGCCTTTCTATCACCTCAAGCATCAACAAGGGATTTTTCCACCCAGAGGGCTGCTGAACACTGGATATTTTCTCTTTTTCGGACCATTCTTTGTAAACCCCAGAGATGGTTGTGTGTGAAAATCTTAGTAGATCAGCAGTTTCAGAAAAACTCAGACAAGCCTGCCTGGCACAAACAACCATTCCATGTTGAATGTAACTTAACTCACTATTCTTTCCCATTCTGATGCTCAGGTTAAACATCAGCAGATCATCTTGACAATGTCTACATGCTTACTGTAAATAGGTGAACAGACCTTGAACAGGTGTACCTAATTTAATGGCCAGTGAGTGTACTTTAGATGTACGATCTCTCATGTCCTTTTACCAGGCATAATTAAAAAGATTAATGGATAAAGATACTTACAAAACACCATTTTAAAAGGAATCCAAGGCGACGTGTATGAGGTGCTTCTGAACTTTCGAAACCCTGATCAAAACCCTCCAGTGCAAATGTCAGTCTTAGTCAGTCAGATTATTAGCATATGAGTGAATATCATTTATTTGTCTGTAAACAGAGTTTATTAAAGCAGTACCACTTTTGCTACTCCTCACAACAAAGCACTGCTTTGCATTTAAACAAAGCAAATCAAACGATAAGACATGCAAGGATGCAAGCCAAACATCCCAAGCAGTGTTCTACAGATAACAGCCTAAGGCTTCTTGCTGTTAAGGCTTGTCAAGGGCACAAACTGAATTTATAAAGTCATGATCAGTCCCTAGGAATGAAAAGACCTGCTCAGTATGTGTGTCGAGTATCCGAGCTGTAAAAATGACCAGAATGTGCATATTTATCCTTTACTGGCAAGTGAGCACCATGGACCATTGAGCTTCTTTTGGTAGTTGACAAGCTCGTAATTTCATTAGGTCAGTAAGGAAAAACGTAAAAGAAGCTGCTGCTTTTTTCTTTTTTTCTTTCAATCATATCACCACTGACTTCCTCAGAGTATTTGTTAAAAATTGCTTTATAATTAGAAAATATAGTAGTAGCTTTCTGATCAAGAATAGGATCTTGCGTTGGATGACTGACACTGATTGGAGTAGGGAATAACTGCGAGACTAGTCATGGGACATGTGGTATGCTCCCTAATGATATCTTTTTCGTCTCACTTTCTTATAATCTCTTGCTTTTTGTTGCATCACTTGGCTAAACTGTTTGCTTCATACCAACGCTCTCACCCATGGTTTCTTATGAATGAATTGTAAGAGTGATTCAGTTATTAGGGTAGTGTTTGTGTCCTACTTATATTACACTAACAAATATGCCTGTACCAGAAAAAGCAATGGTAAGGTGTCCTTTAGAGCAATCTCCTAATATAACATAAAGTTATTAATATATTGTTAAAATTGTTAGCCTGCTCACTAATATCCATTGAAATCAATTTAGCACCATCATTGTTTATATTTCTTTTTTTTTTTAATAACATTTGAAACTCTCGAACATTCAGTCAAAGATTTGGTGCAAGCTCTATGGTCGATGGAATGTTGCATCATCTAAATTTTATCATGGTGACTTAGTGGTTAGCACTGACCTCCAGTTTTGTGGGTTCAAATCTCACCTTTGGTCTGTGTGCATGGAGTTTGCATGTCTTCCTCCAGTTACTTTGGTTTCCTCACTCAGTCCAAAGACATGCAGTGTAGGTTGATTGGTGTTTCCAAATTGCTTGCACCCATTTTTGGCAGCAGATTCATTTAGAACAAAAATAACAGAAAAGAATGATTTGTATATCGTATTCCTCATTTTGATTGCAATGCGGTTTAACCTAAAGTACAAGCTGAGGCCCTCCAGGAGCCTATCCGAGGAGACTTAGGGCATGAGGCGGGGTACACCCTGGACAGGGTGCCAATCCACACACACACATACACTCACTCACACACTACAGGCAATTTTGGAAACGCCAATTAGCCTAATCTGGAGGTCTTTGTACTGTGGGAGGAAATCGGAGAACCCGGAGGAAACCCACCAAGCACGGGGAGAACATGCAAACTCCATGCACACAGAGACTAGAATCAAGCCGGGAATCAAACCCGGACCCTGGAGGCGACAGTGCTAACCACTACACCACCGTGCCGCCCAAACCAGTTCATTTGAAACCAAAAACCAGGTGATGATTAAAGTCACTGAGATCACATTTTCCTCTATTCTGATATTTGATGTGAACAATAGCTGAAGCTCTTGACCTGCATGCATTCATGCATTATGCTGCTGCCACATGATTGGCTGACTGAATAAATTAAATTATGGCATAAATGAGCAGGCATACAGTACAGGTGTTCCTATTAAAGTGGACGGGGAGAGTGTAATGATTTCATTAAGTTAGATTTCCTCTTGCAATGATTTTTTTTTTTTGTAATGATGTTTGATGTTGAAAAATATTTTTATTTTGTGGAATATGGAAAAATGCAACTATAGAACAGGTAAAGCAGCAGCAGTGTGGTAGTGACGGTAGTTATAAACTAAAATAGGGAAGTTTCTATAGCACATGAGCAGATTTCAGCAAATTGTGATTTCAGTAACTGGAAGACTGTTCTCCAGTAGAGCTTTACTTCTAGCAACATCCCTGGATGGCATTCTAGCCAGGATTTATCTTGCCTTGTGCCCTAACATCCATGAGATGTTACAGGTCCTTCATGCGCTATACAGAATAAAGTGGTATAGACGTTGGTTGGATGGACGGATCACTTTAAAAGTGCAGCCATTTTGCCCAAATTAAGGGTTAAAAATAAACAAATGTAAAAATTCTCCATATTGGACTAAAGTGTTTCCTCCCTATGGTTTCCAAGCATTAATAATAAAAATTTATATGAAAAATATTTTTGAGCAAATGCACAGCAATCGACAGCTAATCTCAGGACCGATCTATTAGTATCAACAACATTTTGGCAATACAGACCCATGCAACCCTCTCAGCATGTCAGGAACAAAACAGGAAATAATATTAGACTTTATTACCGCTATATTAGGAAAGGAACACAATAAAAATGTATGCTCGTAGGCTATGAGTACATTAAATATGGGCCATATATCAATGTCCCTCAGGCATCCATTACATAAAACATGAACAGTAAAAACATAAACAATATTCTTTGCTTGAGATCTTTTCCCAGGAGCTACGAAGCAATTGTTTGTTTTACTTACTTACTCGCATTACATATCTGTGCATGAATCGCTCAAAGAAGACAAAGCTTTTCAAAGTGTAAAGTTTGGTGCAACCCGAATAGGGATTTGCTGTTTAATTAAAACGCAGTAATCATTAGTAAGCATCCTGCAATTGGGGAAACAGGAACTCTACAAACTTCTTCTTCACACTTCACACTAAGCATGTTTGCTGAGAAATATGCTGCAACTTCATTTTCAGCTTTTGCATCAAGACAAACTCTCTAACTACTTTTCACAAATTACAGTCAATATTACAGTTAAATAACAATTAAGTCTAGTACCTTGTGTAACTTTTCATCTGAATGCAACCACCTTACGAAGCCTTCAAAATTCATTAAGATGCATAAAACAATGTTTTGTTGCGTCCACCGGAAAAGGTCACACGAGTTCAGAAACAAATGACAGCCACATATGTAAAACTGTCAGCGTGTCAACAGTAACCTTTGGAGGAAAAATATTAAATTAGAAAAGCGAGTGAATATTTCAGAGTGTGCTGAAGTGTGCTATCATTCCTCATTAAGTGAGGCCCCAAGAAATAGCCGGCATTTTTCATTTGCAGAAGGCAGATAGGAGATAAGTAGGGTATTTGTGGGTGGCAAATTGATATTCACATCCACACATGCACCGAAAAATTGTTTGCATGATTTTATGGAGTTTGAAAAGGTCAGTGTCGGAGAAGATATTCCTCACTGCGCAGCTTGAAGTGAAGGCATTGAAGAATTCCTCAGTTTAGACAGCCCTACAAAACACCTAATCCTCATCAACCTGCTCACTGTGATATGTCAGACATCTAAGGTTGCAAACGTCCTGTTCTTGCCTGCCATTGAATGATGTCTTGCAGCTCAAAGAGGCTCCTGATGTGCTCTGTTCAACAATGCAAAGTAAATACGGGCCTCAAGAATGAGAAATGAGAAAAGGTTTCAAAGGCCTTGCAAATATCTGAGCTTAGTATAAACCTAACGGTGATTGATTATTTTCTACGTAAAGTATTACGAAACTAAAGTTTTTCAGCTGTGATTTGATTTTGTTAATGTATCATATGAACAGTTTGTAAATGTGATAAACAAAAAAATATTTCAATGAATTTAGCAAATATAATGTTAGATGTTTTGACTTTACATGTTTTTTTTTTTTTCCAAGACATGACAATAAAACAACCCTATTACATCACAACCTTGACCCTCACAGAAATAGCCAATTAAATTTCTTCTTTCTGTCACATGATCAGTGAAGTGAAACTTAAAGGATGGGCAAAACAGTGGCTGCTGTGAATGAACTAAAAGCTTTCAATAGTCTTTTTTTTTTTTATCTGGAAAAAGGATGTTTATAGTTACTGCCACCCCAGCACAGGTATCTCAGTGGTCAACTGTTCAAGACTTTTTGTTTGATTCATCCATTGGGGATCTTTAGTGCTTTTCCCCTTAACAGAAGTAGCCGAAAGAACAACAATAACTGCCATTGCAGTTACCCCAACAATCATGGACTTCTATGATATAATGTGGTAGCGTCAGCCAAAGTAGTAGAAGACAATGCTGATGATGCGTTATAAACTTTACTTTTTGTGTCATTTTTAACAGTTTTAATGAATTCTTTGCGAAACAAAACTCTAAACATTTATCTTGTTGTTTTTTTACAAAATGCACACTAATAGAACCTAAATAATATTTTAATATTATTAATAATATTTTTCCATTTGTGCGTTTTAACACCCTTGTGGGTAAACAATCTTTCAAAGAAACCATATACAAAATATTTTCTACTGGTCGTTGGGAATGTGGTGGTCATTGATTGGTTGTTGGGAAAAATGACGGTCAGTAATTTGTCACTGGAAACCTGGTGGCCAGTGTTTAGTCATTGGGAAAAATTATCATCACTGATTGGTCATTGGAAACGAAACGCAGTGGTCACTAATTGATTATTGGAAATATGGTGGTCAGTGATTGGTTGTTGGGATAAAATAGTGGTCAGTGATTGGATACTGGGAACAATGGTCAGCTGTGATTAGTTCATATAAGTACAACTCTGTCTCACATGTACATTATATGTGACAATTCATCAGTGTTTGGTTGTTGGAAAAAATGGTGGTCAGTGATTTGTCATTAGGAAAAATTTGGATCACTGATTGGTCATTGGAAACATGGTGATCACTGATTGGCCATTTGAAATATGGTGGTCAGTGATTGCTTGTTGGGAAAAAACGGTTGTCAGTGATTGGCTACTGGGAACAATGGTCAGCTGTGATTAGTTCATATAAGTACAACTCTGTAAAAAAATAAAAATAAAACTCAAATAACCCCTGACTGTGATCTGAGCTGGAAGCCAGTATCAATTGCAGCACAATCACAAAAGTATTCTAAACAAATCACTAGATGTGTTGGAATGTAACTGTCTTCATGTTTTTACCTGTACTTTCCCTCGATTTAATACACATTTTATATGGAATATATGAAAGGACAAACTACTAACAGACTACTGTCACTGGAAAACAAGCAACTCTTTAACCAAAGCTAATCCAAAGGACAAGTGCATGGATTGCTGATTTATCCAGGATTTGTTCTAAGCACAATATCATTCATTAGAATATAGTGTTATATATTAATAAGCATGTTGCAATCTCAAAATGGAAGAATCTCATCACACCGTGTTCAAAGAATACATTAATCTTGTTTGCTGCATAATGTACTGCATTTGCATCTCCCACATCTGCATCTAAAAATTTTTCTTACTTATGCTCAAGTGCAGCAATGTTGCAAGATAAAATCTCATAATCTTCCCCTATAAACGTATTGTAATTCTCAATGTTATCAAGCAATGTACTGTATATATGAAAACAAAACACAAAGAATGTGCTGAAATTCAGCTTCTTCAGAAGAAAACGTCTTAGCTTTATCTCTCATCATTTCTTGCAGCATTTCCTTAACCCATGAGCAGTGCAGCATCGGCACTCGCAGCACATCTTGGAGTTGTTGTGCCTTATTAACAAGCATATTCACACTCTCAGATCTGCCCTGGTGGTGACACCACAGAGTGTTATCTTCACAGAGATAACATGTTTCCAAACCACTCTCATATATCACACACTATCAGAAAAAGCTATCATGGATAATATACAAGTTAATTATTTCCTGCCATCGGTTGCAGTGTATATTGAGCTGTATATGCACGTATGTGCGATGTCAGAGTGTCTCTTTATTATGCATGAGACGACTGGATGGTGACTGTCCACTGTTGTGCTTCTGAAATGGATGATGGTTTGATTCTTTCTAAAATCAAGGAAAAGAAATGTGCTGCACTGTCAAAAGCTCTGATAGTTCTCCTAGCTTTCTTCTTTATAACATGTTTAGATTTATTGAATGCTCAATTCTGATTGGTGAGAAGGTATGAAATAATTCTCATGAACAGCAGCTCTAACATTAGCAATTGAATTCATGGATTTATATTCATCTTCTTATTCAAATGTTCAAACGTTTGTTTCTATAATAAAAAAGTACACAAATTTGAAAAGAATGTATGGCTTTCTGTGAGAAGACACATTTTTGAGTCTTTAAGGCAAAAGTTTCCAAAATGGAAAAGTCTAGAGGTTCATTGGTAGACCATCCTATTGTGGATTGATGAACACCCAGGTCTTTAGAAATGCTTTTTCACTCTTTTTCAGCTCTGTGCATCACTATAAAGTGTCGTCTAAGGTCATGTTAACATTGATGGGATCGAGGCATGGCTCACACTAATCAGTTGTTCTTGATTTGTCAGCAACCAGATTTGTGTGTCTTTTGTTAAAGGGCAAAGTACTTGTAAACCCTCATGTTCAATCTCATCCTCTTAATTGTAAATACCTGATTCTAATTAGCTTTTGGAGAAGTTGTTAGCACAGACATTCACTTATTTTCAAGCTTGCACTGTCAACAATACTTACTCTCAATATTTGTGATCAAATACAGTACCTGAAAACTACAAAAAAGCTAAATTAAAAACACAACAGCAAATTCAAATACTCAAGACCAAAAGAGAAAAATATTTTCATTCACTCGCTCATCTTCTATACCACTTTATCCTGTATTCAGGGTCACAGGGACCTGGAACCTATCCCAGGAGGCTTAGGGCACAAGGTGGGGTACACCCTGGACAGGGTGCCAATCCATCGCAGAGCGCACACACATACTGTACGCACACTCACACACTCATTCACACAATACGGGCAATTTGGGAACGCCAATTAGCCTAATCTACATGTCTTTGAACTGTGGGAGGAAACCGGAGTACCCGGAGGAAACCCACCAAACACGGGGAGAATCGAGCCTGGACAGGAATCGAACCCAGACCCTAGAGGTGCAAGGCGACAGTGCTAACCACTACACCAATGTGCCGCCTACAATCTTTTCAAAATTGGAAAAAAAAACAGAAAATGCAAAAACAAGAGCACTGACCCCAGTTATGC
>JAQQZT010000038.1:24518519-24536481 GCA_030068275.1 Clarias platycephalus | reverse complement strand
TACTTGACTACTGCTCTAGTGATACAGTGTATGCTGTCATTTATAAGTAAATCTAGATCTAACAAACATTAACGTATAATGGTGAAGAAAAAACTGCGATTTTCTGGTAACAAAATTGTGGCTAGTAAAAAAGCTGAATGGCGAGTGACTCCGGAAATCCACTAGTCACATTGGCCAGTGAGCAAAAAAAGTTAATGTCATGCCCTGGTGCACACGTGTGTTAAAATAAACAGTACACATGTGCAGTACACACACCCATACAAACACAAAATAAAATATGTTTTACGAGCACACACATGGTCACAATGTAAACAGTAAACAGTACACGCATGCACGGATGTTGATTATACCAGTGAGAGACGAGCCCTAAGACCAAGCAGGGAAGACGATTACCCACAATTCCGCAGCGCAAGAGAGGGAAAAACCGTTGGCATCAAAACAAGAGGCGACATGATCCTCGGTACTCGTAAACCAGGACTTGTTCGCTTTCCAATCATTGTTTTATTCACCTTCAGTTTGTTTGGGATCATTAGAGAAGTTTGAATTCACCAATTAGAAAAAAATGCTGAATATTTTGTATAGACCAACAAAGATGCTGAGTCTGCAGTCTGAAGGCAGATTTTGAGTTGCTTATCACTATGCATACGCAACATGGCCACCACTAATATCCTGTGGTCGCTCGCCACTTCGTTCATGCACTTCCTCAGAAATGGTGCAATACTAACATAAATACTGTTGGCAGAAGAAAAAAAAAACTTTCTTTGCGTCCCAGTCATCAGGATATTTCAAGATTAGTAAATAGAAATAGAACATTTTTAAATGCACAATTAGGGCTTGTGGTTTGAGACATACAGTAGATGTTGTCATGATTGTCATGCCGACAACATTTCCAGGCTCATTAGATAGTTTAATGTTTCTGTGCGTGAGTTTGCTAAGCAATATTACAGTCAGACTTTGAATGCGGGATAGACGGGGATGTTTTTTGCTTCGACATGCCATCTAGCAGACATCGTATTTAATCTATTTTAAAGTCATGATGTTTTTTATTATTCAGCACCGATAAGATAATTTACTTTTTGTATTATTGTAATTTAAATAACTTCAGGTTAGAACATACAACACAATACATACAGTAGAAACTAGGTGGAACACAATAAGTTCAGCCTTTCTACATCCACAATCGTTAAGAGAGTAACCTAGGAAAAGCAAACAGAAGAATGACTACCTCTGTAAAAGCAGATTGATATTGATAGGTTTGCGGAATTTCATCTGAACAAATTGCGAACAAATCCTTTAGAAACACCAATGCCAACTGTCAATCATGATGGTGGAGAGGGATGAAAGAAAAAGAGACAAAGAGGAATAAGTATCAAGTTGTTGGAAAGGGTGTCCTGCCCCCACTTGAAACAGGCCACGTCTTAAGTTCGATCGTTTATTTAAGTTGTGCTTTGTGGAAATTTTTTTATTATTAATCAATTAACAACATGTACACCCTCAGAACAGTGTGATTAATTTGTTTATGATGTAATCTGCCATTTGGACAGTATAATACATTCACATTATGGCAGTCAACTATGTAAATTACAACTTGTAATAACTGCTCAGGTCTTTATTGAAGCTGCCACTTCAATATTGACCGAAAAATGGCAGCAGCTTCTAAAGTTAAAGTAATTTAAAGTGCAATGTCATACGAATGAGAATGGATTTTCTCCCCCTAGCTGTGCACCTATCGGAATGTCACCCAAGACGGTTTTCCAGAGATTCGCTGGCACCAGACAGCGGACTATGGCTATGCTCCAAATGAGCGCATGAAGAAAACGTTCATGGCTGTGGCTATGGACTTGCCAGATAAGACTTCACCCTGGGGCAGGTACCGTGTCTACTGTATGTGTGAGAGAGTGTAATGAGGGTCAAAACACAGGTAAAAATGTCTTAAATAAATATAGACACCACTTGGCTGTAAAGGTTTCTATTCATGCTTTAAATTAATTACAATTTATATGATGTTATCTATTTATGGCTCTTTATACACACATGCTGTACCTTATATAATATAATTTTATATTGTCATACAAGGGCTGTGCCAAAAAGAATGCAAAAGTAGGCGTAACATTTTAAATTTACTAAACTAGGTTGCTCAAATTGGTATTGTAACTCTTACAACTACTCAAGATAGTCTCCATCACAAGTGATGCCTTCGCACCATCTTTAAACCCAACAGGCAAATCCTCTCTAAAAATCTCCTTTGTCATGGTTGGTCTCCCAGTGTACAGTTTGTCTATGGTTTCATCTTCTTTAAACTTTTTTATCCATCTTTGTACATTGCTCTTGTCAATTGTGTCATGTCCAGTGGTGCACAAAGTACATAAATCAAGTACTTGAGTAAAAGACCATATTCCCTACGGCAAATATTGCTCAGGTAAAAGTAGAAGTCCTCAATTTACTTGATCTACTTGAAGAAAAGTACAAAAGTACTCGCATTAAAACTTAATTAAGTATCAAATCAAAAGCATGAAAAAATGTAGTTAAGTTCAGATATTTGCTGTACAGTAAAGTAGAGAAAAACATATCCTTTAATAAAACTACTCGATTTAAATTACAGATGCATTAAATATGTACTTAAGTACAAGAACAAAGTAAGTCTACTCTGTCTAGAGTTTTTTTTAGTTCTTTAGTTTTTCAATATATTTTTATTCTATTTATATCTATTTTTTGACACTATAGTACATTGTATTTTATTTTCTATTTTTTCTTTGTATCCTATGATACACATTTTCTATAGGTTCGTAGCTGGGAACTCCTACATGGAACTCCAACATGTGCAATTTTAATGACCTGTGTCAGTTAATAAAAAAGTTGTGCCCAATTGTTTGCATTAATTTTGGCAAAGCCCTTGTATATACATGTCTATAAAAATAAATTCCACACATAGAATTTTTATAGTGTTTGTGCAATTCTGACATTTATGCAGGAAAATTCTGATACCTTAAGGTTATGTATGTCTATGTGAAATATATGTGAGCTGTAATAACAGCAAAATTCTAAAAGCAGTGTGTGTGTGTGTGTGTGTGTGTGTGTGTGTGTGTGTGTGTGTGTGTGTGTGTGTGTAGCATTCACCCGCGAGATAAACAGGATGTGGCGTACAGGCTGGTGCTCGGTGCACGAGCTGTAGCCTATGAGGAAACGGGTGTGTCCTTCCAGGGTCCGGTTCCCATCCAAGCCCAGATTTTGAACACTACCATAATCATCACTTACAGTCAAAAAATCAGAGTCACACTTTCCCGTGACACTTTTGAGGTATGGCTTGGTATTGTATAACTAAGCATTGTTTATTATGTGGTTTACACCAAAAAACTGCATGAAGTAATTTTCCAAAACTTGGTTGATTCTTTAATGTGTTCACTACAGATCTGTTGCTCTATGCCGATGAAACCATGTACATCAGGTTCCCAATGGATTCCTGCTCCAATGAAGGAACTGGGAAGTGACTACATCCTCGTATCAATAGATAAGTGTCCAGTTGACAACGTAGCTGCCTTGCGTTACGCATGGAGGGATTGGCCATGTGGTTTCAAAGCATGTCCCGTCTACAGTGCAGACGGAGTCTTACCTGCACCACTGTTCATTATTAACCGGTGGCCAACACACAGCTGATGACAAACGATGAGAAGATTCCCTCTATATGTACAGTATATGACATTAAATGAAATAATGCTGCATGATTGCTATAGAAAAGTTGGCAGTTACACAGAATTCAATGCTGGATGTTTTTTTTTTTTGCAAATAGTGCATCAGTTGACCATTAAGGTAAGAATTAACATGACAAAATGAAAGAGAAAAATGTTATGTTATGATCTGGGGTTACTTCAGTTGGTTAGGTCTAGGTTTCAGCAACGTAATGTGGCACTAAAATGATAACCTGAATGTACTGAATGACCAGATTATCACTGTTTTTTTTTTATCACATTTTTTCTTCCCTGATGGGACGGGCATATTCCGAGGACATGAGGGATTATTGTGATGGAGGGGTGCGCAGGTCAAAGGTAACAAACCTTAAAACATGCACTACATGTGAAACATGCACTGCCTTACCCTACCCCCCAACAAAAAAAAAATTACACACTTAAGATTTAAGATCACTTTTACCTTTGATTGTGCACAATATGGTTATTAGTTTATGTATGGAAATAATCTCTCGTGTCCCAAAACCACTGTTTCACCATTTGAGTCCTGGAATATGCCCGTTCCTTCAGGGAAGAAAAAATGTGATAATAAAAAAAAGATTCGATAACTTGGTCATTCAGTACAGCTGACTTCTTTTTAGTGCCACATAACGCCGCTGAGCCTAGACCTGACCCACTGATGTAACCCCAGATTACAGTGGGCGCTATGCATGATGTGTGAAATAATTCATAAAATAATAATATTTATTATTCATAAAATAATAATATTGCTTTAGTGCATTTAATACACTCTGCTGTGAAAAGAATGTGTACGGTATTTAGTTAATGTAGATCTGTTTATACATAATCTAAACAGCCTAATGAGGAATTAATCCTTGTGTATCTGCTGCTAGTCCATGATTAACCAGCAGGGGGCAGTATTGTCAAAGCCTGCAGGCAAAAAATTTATACACACTTCAGCAAAATAGTATGATGTATATTCTATTAATAAAATATTAATAATATTATCATAATGTATATCAATAAATTTAGTATTAAAATACATATTACTTTTTTTTCCCTAAAGTGTGTATATATATATATTTTTTGGCTGACTACATGAAATTTCTAAATATATAATCAGGGTACACTGTGGTTAATCAGTTTACATTTTTTACATATTTGCATTCAATTATTTTCAATGTTTTTGTTATGGTTTACAAATACTAACTCTATCATGTTGGCTTGCTTTTCACACTAAAGAACGAACAACATTAAAGCTCTCGCGTTTCCCAAAGAGATCGTCTCAGTGTTCTTAAACATTTTGTTTTTTCCTTGTACACTCAGTCCTTTACTCATGAGCATTCGGTTTGGGCAGAGCTCACACATATCCAGCGAGACACCTTTACTCCCTAGACAGGGAAGCTAAAAACTGAGCATAGGTGAGGGAATCGTGTCCTAGGAAGTCCTCCTGAGTGACCACAGTGACGTGAAGGGACTGTACAACAGGTTCTCATGTGATTCATACCCCACCCTGCAGATTAAACTGACATACACCCTAGAGCAGGAGCTTACACATGGTCATGTTCAGTCCTGCATGAAAACAGAATAAGTAAACAGATTCAGTACCAATATCCTGGGTGAAAAAAATGAAGAATGCTTAAATTTTTTAATCAGACTAAAACGACCTAATAATGAATTAAACTTGATAATTTATGTTCTGATTATGTTTTTTCACACATATTGTGTATATGACACCGGATTAAGGATATAGAGTGCTTAAAATGTTATACATTTATGAATTTAACTTAACAGACTTTTGCATCATGACTTCAAAAGTAAAACTAGACATAAGCAGAGACTCGTGTTCTCCTTTGGGTCTTTTATCATTCAAACTTTGGCCTCCCTAATGACCCTCCTGCCCACGGGTAAGTCATTTTGTATGTCTTTCTGTTTTGTGCTTTGACTAAACTGCTCAGATAGCCTGTCTGATCTTACCTTGCAGCTTTCATGAGCCCAGACCACAAGGCATTCACACTTTTGCTGACAATCATTTTGGACAGGATGTTCATAATCTGCTGACAAATAACGCAAATCTCACAGCAACGATGCATTAAAACTTACACCTTCCTGAGCTGAGAATGGCCAGCAAATGATGTCTGAAGATACAAAGCAGCTTCAGTTAATTTGAAAATGTAAGAAAAGCAAATTGTTAGAGTAGCACTGAAAGCTTTGTGGTAAGAAATCCATGAACAGTTCTTGAAAACAATTATACTAAAATATTTTGATGTATTTAAGATGATTCTTGGATTATACCACACTAAACTTCTTTCATCTGATTGGTCAGAAGGTGTTCATTTATTTAAGGCTTACTATAAAAATCATCTATGATTTGCATGCGGTGGCATTGTGCTGTGGTGGTTAGCACTGTGGCCTTCCACCTTCAGAGTTGAGGGTTTGAGTCCCTTTCTTCTGTGGAAAAGCGCGGCACTGGTTCCAAAATTGGGAACCGGCACGGGAACCAGAGCAGTGGAAAAGGGGTAAGTGTGCATGGACTTTGCACATTTCCGCCCACAGTCTAAACACATGCAACATGGTCTTTCCAAATTACCTGGTAAGGTAGTGTGTAAGTGTGCTTTGGGCCTTGTGATAGATTAGTACCCTAGAGAGTTTTCCAGGTGAGGGTTATACACCTAGCATTTATCCAGTTATTGGACAAGCTGCAGTATTTCATCATATTAACTTCAAGAAAGAAAAAAGGAGACTGATTGTAGCTACTATTACATAAGTGATAAGAATAAACCTATCACAGATGCCCCTCAAAATAAAATGTAAAAGTACATGTACAAAACGTATGACGTGTGTCATTTTTTGACAAAAAATGGTTGGCATATGGTTTGGATAGTGTAAGAGAAAATAAAGTTCAGAGTGGTAACCCGGTAAGTGTTTATGTTCCACTAACAGCACTTTTATTTAAGCCATTACACTCCATCAGATGTAAATGATACCTTTATGTCTGCATCCAGATAGAAACAGTTATAGACATGTCGTGTTGATTTCATAAAAGTGTTGTCACTTCTCATTTTAAGAAACAACTGAGAAGAACAGCTTGCTACAAAAAGACAAGAAGCTGTTTCTTATACACCCATGAATTTAACTGCCATATAATTTATTTTTTTTAAACTATTGCCGTGTTCTAAGATAATATCTGGTCATTGTAGTCCTATGGTGGTCCCTATCCAATGATACATGCCTTTAGTAGAACAAATACATTAAGACAGATAAATAATTTTTTGACCATGCAAGACAGTAATCGTTTACCTCAAAGCCTTATTATTTTTGTTTAATGTACAAAGTGTGGTCAATCAATCAGTTGTAGTCTCCAATATTTTGGGAAGGCTTTTGTCTAGATTTTGAGAGTATGACTGTGAAGATTTACTCATTAGCAACAAGGCATTAGTGAGATCAGGTGGTAATATCAGATGAGAAGGCAACACCAACCTTTGCGCAGGGGTACTCTAATGTTGGGACATGTCTGGGCCCTATTGTTGTGGTGTATGAAAATCTTAATGCTTTAGCATACAGATATCATTTTAGATGGTTGTGTGCTTTCAACTTCTTGGCAACAGCTTGAGGAAGATGCACATACAGTATTGGTTTGGTGGACAGTTAACTTTTTTCACTTACCTGGAAAAATATAGCTGAATAAATTAAAACCTCTGTATCTCTGTCTGTCTTTCTCTCTTATTTGTAGAAACAATAAGTGCATTAATTAAATGTGACAATGGACAAGAACACAAATATCAAAGGAAGATAAGTACATGCATAAGAAGAAAATCTAAAGGAAATAATTTAAACATTATACTGTACCATAAAAAATACACCAAGTATATTTAATGTATAGATTAAACAAAAATATTGTAAAAATGACAATATAAAACTATACGTTTTGATAGTTTTTTTGTGAGACCATTGGGAGATGGTAAAGATACAGTACACATTTCCATTTTGGTTTTCATGAGAGCTACACATTTCAAAAAAGTTTGGTCAGGTAGCAATAAGAGGCCGGAAAAGTTAAATGTACATATAAGAATCAGCTGGAGGACCAATTTGCAACTTACAGTATTAGGTCAATTGGCAACATGGTTGGGTATAAAAAGAGCTTCTCAGAGTGACAGTGTTGAAGATCTTTTTGGGAAACTGGGACACCATGTCATCCAGACTGAAGAGGACAAGGACAACCCAAGTTGTTATCAGCGCTCATTTTAGAAGTCTGCATCTCTGATGGTATGGGGTCGCATGAGTGCATGTGGCATGGGCAGCTTACACATCTGGATAGGCACCATCAATGCTGAAAGGTATATCCAAGTTCTAGAACAACATATGCTCCCATTTAGACGTCGTCTCTTTCGGGGAAGACCTTGCATTTTCCTACATGACAATGCCGGACCACATACTGCATCAATTACAACATCATGGCTGCGTGGGAGAAGGATCCGAGTACTGAAATGGCCAGTCTGCAGTCCAGATCTTTCACCCATAGAAAACATTTGGCGCATCATAAAGAGGAAGATGCGACAAAGAAGACCTAAGACAGTTGAACAACTAGAAGCCTGTATTAGACAAGAATGGAACAACATTCCTATTCCTAAACTTGAGTAACTTGTCTCCTCAGTCCCCAGACGTTATAAAAAGAAGAGAGGATTCCGCACAGTGGTAAACATGGCCTAGTCCCAACTTTTTTGAGATGTGTTGATGCCATGGAATTTAAAATTAACTTATTTTTCCCTTAAAATGATACATTTTCTCAGTTTAAATATTAGACATGTCATCTATGTTGTATTCTGAATAAAATATTGAAATGTGAAACTTCCACATCATTGCATTCTGTTTTTATTCATAATTTATACAGTGTCCAAACTTTTTTTTGGAAGTGTGTATATACAGTATAATGTTTTCACATTTATCTTTAATTTTTAATTTAATTACAGTCTTTGTAATTAATAAAAGCTTTGAGATCCATCCAGAACTTTTTAAAGAAGGTATAGTTAATGCAAACAGAAACTCTACCCATGACATACAAGTAGTACTGTACCCATGAATACTCTGAAGTAGACCTTTACACTTGGCATGTTCCATTCCACGTGGTGGTATGGGGGGGTGTTGATTCACCACTTTATTAACTAAAACCCAACACTCACGTTTTTTATGTAAATAAATGTTTTTTTTTAAAGTATTTAAGTGTTTTATAATTAACATCTAATAATTATTTTATCAACAGAAGAATGTGTGCAAAATGTAGACAATCAAAAGTCACCGTGGGCTTGTAGCGAGTCGACCTACGGATCAGTGTGGAATGTACCATCTGCGTGTTAGAGGGGTGCGCAGTCTGGCTGTTAGCTACAGCTAACTCTGTGGGAAACAACACAGGCAAAGCGGCGTCATAAGTTGCTAACAAGCTCCAGCGCCTGCCTTGCATGCACACTTGCAGGGGGAAATACTAAACAATTTTTTACCTATAAATAACACAAAAATCAGGTAACATAACGCACTCACATCGCACTAAAACAAGTGTTGTATTGAATGAGAGAGTACTGGCACCTCGTCTGGGCTAGAAGCGGATGTTTTGGCTAGCTAGCTCCTCAGGATTAGCAACGCCGTTACCGTGCCGTTAAATTAGCTAAGATTAGCTCTGAACACACGGCTGTATACTTTTATTTGGATTTAATATCTGTTATGCAAGCAGTTCCATGATAATAAGTAGTATAATGTAGTAATTAGCTAGTGAGCTATAAATAAAGGTATTGACTCCCGAATTAATCAGACGTCAGGCTAACTTAACTAGCTGGAGTCCACTGAAACGCAGCGTTCTAGCTAACTAGCCAGCTCAATAAGTATGTACATCAACTTACTAAAATGGATAATTTAATTAGATTACCAGTTGCATTAAAGTTACGTAGTTTGTTTAGCAACAGATACATCAGCATCCTGAAGGCAACTAGCTCAGCTAATTGGCTAAAAACATTTTGTGTGAGCTTCACTTTGACTGTTTCATGATAACTCACTTTATAGAGTTACAATAAAAGCCTGGTTATATATAAATATTATGTTATTGATTATATAGTGTGTGGTTTCTCTGATTAAATTTGAACAGGTTAATAATTATTTGATTAATTTCTTTAATTTTAGTAGTGTGATAGTCAGTTTCTTCCTCCCATGTTCTGTGTACACTGTATGCATGTGTGTATCAGCCATAACATTATGACCACCTGCTTAATATTGATTAGGTCCCCCTTTTTGCCACCGAAATAGTAATGACTCGTGTGTTCTGACATCTTTCTTAGCAGACCAGCATTAATTCATTTTTAGCAATATTGGATCAGACTACACAGGGCTGCCTTCACCATGTGCATCAGTGAGCCTTGGCCACCCATGACCCTGTTGCCAGTTCACTGTTTATCTTCTTCGGAACCATTTTTGGTAGGTCCGGACCACTGCAGACCAGAGCTGCAGTTTTGGTATTGCTCTGACCCACTCGTCTAGCCGTAACAATTTGGCCCTTGTTAACGTTCCTACAGTTACGATGTCTCATGCCAATGGCACTTGGAAGTGAATGGGTATGTGAGGCAGCAAGGGAATGATTTGTCCCTGAAGGTTTGTGTGTTGGAAACAGAAAGAATAGGCAAACTTAAGTATTTGAGTGACTTTGACTAAGATCAAATTGTGATGGTTTTGTTGGATGTTGCTTGTCTGCAGTGGAACCGACCAAAAGTGGTGTAAAGAATTAAAAACGGTGAACTGGCAACAGAGTCATGGGAGGCCAAGGCATGTTCTCCCCATGCTTGGAGGGTTTCCTCTGGGTAACCTGGTTTCCTCCACAGTCCAAAAACATGCAGATTAGGTTATTTGACTTCCCCAAATTACCTGTAGTGTGTGAATGAGCGTGTGTGCGCCCTGCGATGGATTGGCGCTTTGTCCAGGGTGTACCCCGCCTCGTGCCCTAAGTCTCCTAGGGTAGGCTCCAGGCCCCCCGCGACCCTGTATACAGGATAAAGTGGTATAGAGTGAGGCAGTGCGTGTTCAAGAATGTAGAAAAGTAAATCCAAACTTATAACTGATATTATGTGTATGTATGGCTATGAATGAATAGATTGATAGACAAATAGATGGCAGGTAATTGAATAAAGTGTTTTCTCTCTCTGTGCCATAGCAGCAGCCGTGCCCCGCCACGCATCGACCCCCAGCGGAGCTGTCATGTGGCAGGAGGCCCGCAAACATGAGCGCAAGTTGCGCGGTATGATGGTGGACTACAAGCGCCGTGGAGAACGACGGCGGGAATACTATGAGAAAATTGTAGGCAGAGATCATGCTCTAACTCACTATGATCCCTAACATATTTTCAGTATCGGGGATCTTCAGCTCCAGTCCACTCAAACACAGTTTGGTGATTCTTCTGCTCAAACACAGCTGATTCAGTTTACTATATGCAGTGGGTTTGTTTAGGTGTTGATGAATTACAAACTATGCTGGACAATTTTCCTCCAGGACCTGGCGTTGAAGATCCCTGGTCTGTACAATGTGTAAAAGTAAAAGCTAGTTTGTCCAACTGCTTTCCCTTTTTACCTTTGACTAATAGGAATAAAGTATTATTCCAAACATGGAAAAAGTCCACAAGTCAAAAAACAAATAACTGAAAAACTCAAGCCTCTTGACAAAAACTTGTTTTATTAAAGCACTTTTTTTAAAGAGCTAGCTTCTCATATTTCTTGTTCTCAACAGGGGCTAGGTCAAAGAAATGTTAAAGGAAGTTGGTGGGTTGTTGTTTATTCATGTTTTACATTTTGTATCTCCGTCACATTTTTCCCTCTGCAGAAAAAGGACCCAGCTCAGTTCCTGCAAGTTCACGGACGTACCTATAAAATCCACCTTGATCCGGCTGTAGCTTTGGCTGCTGAGAGTCCAGCCAACATGTGAGTACCTCCTGCCTGCAATCCTCATTTGGACTTTGTCTTACGCTCATTTTCCTTTATAGCAAATCAGTAACCCAAGGCAGCCATGACAAAAATATTGTGTGTCCATGCTATTAGTGTGTTTATACAAACTTGCCCAGTGGACATATAGGTTAGAATGTTTTTCTGCATTCTATTGCATTTTGCACCATGTTTATCTTAAATGGTAATTAGTGTGTACAGATGACTTGCAAACTTTTCAGCATCAAGAACATGCAGGTTGGGTGGAAACTTTGATTAAACCAAACAAAATCACATCACATACAACATTCTGCAAGAACAATACAGACTCTGTGCACTTTTTATATGTGATGCGAGGAGGGAACACCACAGTTCATGACCAGTACACGTGCCCACTCCTTGCTGACTTCTCTCCAGTATGCAAATTCAGTCTGGTCAGACTTTATTACAACTGTGATTCATTCCCTATAATTAATTTATAAAGTTGTCCATTTCAGAATTAATGCTTTTAACTTGCTAGCTAATGAATCATGATTTATTACATAATGTTAGTAACTAAATAATAACCAAATCACTAGAGATTTTTGCCCACCATGAATAGTTAATAGTGTCTGGAGCAGACACTATTAATATAAAATTTTAATTAGAATCAATGTGAATTTATTATTATTATTATTTTTTTTTTAGGATGCCTTGGCAGGGGGACACCAACAATATGATTGACAGGTTTGATGTTAGGGCGCACTTGGACTACATTCCCACTTACACACCTACTCTGATGAGCACCACGTAAGTCTTACGGTGAATTTTCAAGCATGCTTTCAGGATACAGAATATTTTGTTTTAATAAGTGATTTGGTTGCAGAACTCCGGAGCAGGAGAGTGAGGAGAGGAAGTGTAATTATGAACGTTACCGAGGCCTAGTGCAGAACGACTTCGCTAATAGTGCGTGAGACTTTCGATGAGCTTGAGAATATAAAACCGTTGTGCAAGAACAGTGTTGGTAAGAACAGTGTTGTCTTTTTGTAGTCTCTGAGGAGCAGTGTTTGTATCAGATATATGTGGACGAGCTCTACGGTGGCCTGCAGAAACCAAACGAGGATGAAAAGAAAAAGTAAGTCAGCACAACTGACTGACTGGGAGATTTTAGTTTGTATTTAAACAGTAATGTTATCCTTATTTATTTGTTTTTTTCTTTAAATTTTTCTCTAAGGCTGGCTGAAAAGAAAGCTCAAATTGGTTACACCTATGAGGACAGTACAGTCACAGAAGCTGATGCACGGTCAGATAAAGGAGACGAGGACAACTCGGAGAACAGCGAGTCTGAGGAGGATGAAGTCATACCCGATATTGGTGTGTCTCATAAAAAATATATATATAATAATTTCTTGCACTTACACTATGATCGGCCGTAACACTAAAAACACTGACAGGTCTTCTTCCCTTTTTTTTTTATTTATTTCATTTTACTTTGAGAGTTAAGGGCTTCGGTCAAGGGTGGTGCTTGGGTTTGAAGCTGGGACCTTTCAAACACTAGTCCACGCCTTAACCACTGAGCCACTCCTGACCTTGGAGTAACAATTAACACCCATTAAGGAGTTGGATATATTAGGCAACAAGCGAATAGTCAGTTTAGCTCATTTGAAGTTAATGAGCTACAAACACAAAAAAATGGCAGGGATAAGGATCTGAGAGACGTTAACAATGGCCACATGGACCAGTGGAAAAAGGTGATTTAGTTTGATGCATCTCATCATTATAATTTTTTTTTAGATTATCTGGATGACTTGCGTGAGTGTTTATCTCAGTAATAGTTGGGGCAATAGTTGGCTCTAGATGCCACTATGTGAAGTAAGCAGGCCAGTGATGCCCTGGAGAAAAAGTTCCGAGTTGTTTTGGTGACACAAGAGGGAACATGTACAATAATATACAATATTAGGCTGATGCTTTTTTTTTTCTTCTTATGGTTGATTGGTGAAGATACATCAAATCAGCAATGACATTTTTAACATTTACAGTATACTACCCGCCTCATATTGAATAGATTCCCCAAAACCCGTTGAGGCATTGGCTCCACTAAACATCTGAAGTTATGCTGTGCTATCTGGCACCAAGCCATCAATAGCAGTCCTGTAAGTTGCAAGTCCATTGTTTTTGTTTACATCTCGGAGTTTCTCGATTGGATTGGGAACTAAAGAATTTGAAGGCCAAGTCCACGCCTCAAACTTATTCTTGAACCATTTTTGCAGTGTGGCAGGGTACATTATCCTGTTGAAAGTAGCCACTGCTATCAGAGAATATCGCTTCAGGAAGGGATGTACTTGGTCATCAGAAATGTTTAGGTAGGTGGTAGGTGTCAAAGTAACTTCCACATGAATGGCAGAATCCAAGGTTTCCCAGCAGAACAAAACATCACACTGTCTTTGCCAGCTTGCCTTTTTCCCATAGTGATTCCCGAGCCATCTCTTCCCCGGGTAAGAGACGCACACACACCCAGCCGTCCACATGATATAAAAGAAAACATGAAGCTTCAGACCAGGCCACCTTCTGCCATTGCGCCATGATCCAGTTTTGATGCTCACGTACACATTGTATGCACTTCCAATGGTCTATACCCAGGTCAGCACAGATAACCTAACCAGTCAGCAGCTACACAGTCCCATATGGAACAAACTATAATGCACACGGGACCTTTTCTTTCGAATCGGTATATACATGAGCCAGCCTTCGATCCCCATGTGCGTCAATGAGCCTTGGCCCTCTGTGATTCTGTCACCTGTTGCACAGTTTTGTTTTTCTTGGACCACTTATAGTAGGTCCTGATCATCACAGAGCTCCAGTTCTGGGGTTGCTCTGGCTCAATTTGGCAAAGTCGGCCAAGTCTTTACACTTGCCCTTTTTTTGGCTTGTTTTCATGCCAATATTAACGTAAAAATCCAGCTAAATTTCCTTATAAAATATAATACTGTATATATTTTTTTGTATTGTAAAGAGACAAAAGCAATAATAGAGGAAAACGTGGCTTGATATTGTGAATTATTACAGTATTTACCCTACTTACACCAAAGAAAATGACAACATATAACAAAGAAAATGCACTTTTCAGTACAGTACTGTAGAGTATATGAGTTTATCTTTACTTTTTATTTTTTTAGGGTAATGTATTTAGATAAGTTTGAAATTAAATTAAAGTGTTTTGGGAGCATTTTTGGCGGCATATTTAGGGTTTAAACTATAAATAGCCATTTTTTGACCGTATCCAAAATTCAGTTTTTTTAACAATTCGGGTTGCCCTAGGAACTTAACCCCTGTAATTTTAGGGGCCGACTGTAAATAGGTATGTAAATTTAAAACAGAGTTCTGATCCCCACTAAACCACAGGGAACCTAATCAGGATGTTGCAAGTATTGAAAATTAATAAGTGCAGGAAATTCATCAAAAAAAAAAAAATGCCCAGTTTGCTGCAATATTAATCTCTGATCACTGATCTCTGTTTTGAACTTCACATCCTGCACATTTTTGTTGCATCTTACAGGATCCCAGTCCCGATGCACAGTGTGTGTCTTTTGGAGTGATTAACTATAAAATGTTACTTTAGATTAAGAGGTACACTGCCTTATTGCGGTGTTTTTACTTGGCGTACGCCACGCATGAAATTTGCTCGCCATTGCTTTGGTTAGAACAATGTTTACAATTTTGACTGTTTGCCTGCAATGATTTATTGAATGTGGCTCTGATGACAGAAGCATCATGCTCCCTAAAGTCATACAACCATACAAATAGTCATACCTGGTTTTCTATGCCAAATGTGTAATTTGTAGGTGCCCGCTTGCCATGTTTAGTATATTTTTAGATTAAATGTTTTTATTGGCTGAACATTTAGTACATGCTTGGCAGTATAGTATTGTATTCAAGAATGCTAAGTTGTTGTGTTCATGATCTTATTCACTAGATGTTGAGGTGGATGTGGACGAACTGAACCCAGAGCAGGTGTTGGAGCTGAACAAGATGGCCACTCCTTATGGCATGGCAGAAGGAGACTTTGCCTGGTCTGTTTGTTGTTAACATTTTATCTAAACCCCCCCCCCCCCCCTTTTTTTTTGGACCCATTTACCAACACCGGAACATTCCACTTTCCCTGTTCCAACACACCTGAAGCACATCATTACTTTAGAAAAACCCTTGATCAGTGCACTGATGTCTTAGAGCTGTGAAATACTGATCTAACTGATACATTGGGTCGTTGGTGGAGTTATTGATGAGATATAACAGAAATGGTGCATGTGGCAGGCCGAATAACCGACATGCTTTTGTGGCAGGATGTTGAGAAAGGACAAGGAGGAAGTGGAGGCCATAAAGCATGCCAAAGCGCTGGAGGCTGAGAAGGCTATGTACTCGGTAAGAACAAAACCAGTTATTCTGCCACTGTGACTTAGGAGGCCTTTTGTGTGTAGATGTATCTGGCAGGTAGCCAGTGTGTGTCGCTCAGATGATATTTAAACTTTTTTGTGTGTGTGTATCAGGGCCGGCGCTCCCGCAGACAGAGGCGAGAATTCCGAGAAAAGTATCTGAAAGGCAGACAGATCAGCCCTCCAAGGTAAGCCAGTACAGGCATCGCACCAACACCAGCAGCAAAGCTCTAATGCCGTCACCTGCTTTACCAAGCTTCACTCACACTTCATGCTTGCTCGCAGTTACGCCAGACGAGACAGTCCGACCTACGACCCCTACAAGCGGTGAGTGTAAGGATGTTGATTTATGTACAGCACAGGGTCTTGGCTGTAAAACTGTTCTTTTATTCTTCTATTTTCTTTCCCTCTCTCACCTGCGACAGGCCCCAATCTGAATCAAGTTCAGAGTCACGCTCTCGCTCGCGTTCCCCAGGCAACGATAAGATCACATTCATCACCAGCTTCGGGGGCAGCGATGAAGAAGGCACTGCAGCTGCACAAGTCCCACCTACTGCCCAGTCGACCCATGCTCCCTCCAACCCTGCAGGTCATAGCAGGGGCTCCCGGTCGGTAACTTCACTTTTCTGCTTTCCCCTGGCTTTTTGTTGGATGTTTTCTCCTGTTGCTTTTATGTGTGTTTACTGTGATATAATTTGAGTGTTTTGTTTTGTTTGTTTGTTTGTTTGTTTGTTTGTTTGTTTTTTTACAGTCAGGTCACAAGCTTAGGTTGAGTTTTGACACAGTTTAACTGTGTATGGAGATTTGCCAAAAGACAATCAGAGCAGTTTCTGAGGCTCAGGGCTATTGCACACTATATAGCCAAAAGTATGTGGCCATCTGATCCTTAAACCCACATGTCCGCCTTCCCCATGCTCCAGCCTGACAGTCCCCCTGTGCACCAGGTTTAAGTCGAAGAACTCGAGTGTCCTGCACAACCCCGATCAGAAACCACTCTGAACTAATTTGGGATGAACTGGACTGCCGACTTAATCCCAGACATCTTTTGTCCAACATCACTACCTGACGTAGTGCTCTTGTGTGGCTGCATGAGCACAAAACCCAACAGCCACATGCCACAATCTTTTCAAAAGCCTTCCCGAATGACTCGAGATTATTATTTCAAAAAGAGTGGAATAAACCGGTCAGATGTCCACATAATTTTGGCCATAGTGTTTATTTTATTTTTCTAGACTGATTATAAAGCTACACTAAAAAGGAAAATAAAATTGTAAACTCCTGCTGACGTCGCACATCCCTTTGACACACAGTGTATGTTTTTAAGCTGCCTTGACGTGGAAATCGATAATAATTTTGCACGTTGGTGTTTTTATGTCTGTCCAGAAGGAGACGTTCCTCCTCCAGCCGTTCATCATCCTCCTCGCGTTCTTCCTCACGCCGCTCATCTCGTTCCTCTTCCCGGTCCCGGCGTGGTAGGCGGACACGTGGGGGACGTGATCGAGATGGGCGGCGTTCCCGATCCCGCTCACACTCCCGGCACCGCTCACACTCTCGGTCATGGCAACACGGAGGACGAGGAAGCAGCTCGAGGAGACGCTATGAGAGGACCCGCTCTCGTTCCGCAGACAGGGACAGGGACAGAGGAAGGCACTACACATCACGCAGACGAACCAGGTGAGAGGAATGTCATTATAAACGGACTTATAATCCATTGCTCATGCTCCCAGGACCACTCTTTCACAGTTTGAGTCCTGGAATATGCCTAAGCCATCTGGGATGAAAAACAGTTGATGTGACACTCTGGTCATTCAGTACACTCAGGTCATCAGCTATATATATATATATATATATATATATATATATATATATAAAGTTGTGTTCAAAAGTATTCAACCCCCAATGCTGTAAAGGGTTTTAGGGA
>JAQQZT010000038.1:24491861-24516468 GCA_030068275.1 Clarias platycephalus | reverse complement strand
TTACAATGTAGAAAGAAATAAAAATCAGGAACGATTATGGAGTTAGAAAGTGTTCTAAAACTTTTGAACGGTAGTGTGTGTGTGTGTGTGTGTATATGTGTATATATATATATATAAGTTAAGGTAACTTGTAAAGGTTTATAATGGGAAAACAACGGTTACATGTATAATCATGTTGCATTTTTTTGCAGCCTGCCTATAAACTGTCCATTGTGTTCACTATCTGTGTAATGTGAGAGACATAGGTGGACTAATGTGACCAAAATCCATAAAGTTAATGTTTGTGTAATGTAATAAATTATGGAAATAAGCTTATTCTTATTATTCTGCACTGTATATCTCTTATGTACGTTTGTGCACTAGACATGTTCGCCACAGGAAACTGTTTTATTTTTACTTAATTTCCCAGAAAGCAGCCTTGACATACTCCTTTAACCTTGTCAGCAAAATAATGTCACTGCTCTTTTTCTTTAGAAGACGTTCCTCATCTAACAGTTGCTTTCTCTTTGTAGGTCCCGGTCTCGTTCTCGCTCAGGTGACCGTGGTCGCCGTGGCGGCCGGAGTTCTGGGTACAGGAAAGGTGCTAGCAGCAGCCGAAGCCCATCTCGCTCACTTCCTGCCAGTCGCAGCCCCTCCCCTTCCTCTCGCTCTGCCCAGGCCGCCGCCACTGCTGTACCTGACAAACAGAGAAAGTGAGTCGAATGTGTAGTACGATTCACTGCATATTGAAATCACGTCATTGTAGATTCCAGTGGCATATTAATAGTGGATTAACAGAAGTTTGTCTTGGGATTGGTGCTTTTTGGACTACCTATAAACTTCTCCTCATAAAATCTGTCTGTCTCTCATTTTCAGGCCTGAAACTCCGGGTGGTAAAGAGACGGGAGCTGCCAAAGTCAGTAAGAATTTGATATGGCTCATTTTGTTGCTAAAGACCACGCCTCCCTCACTCCTGACAGGCTGATACAGTTGTCAATCAGTTCCGAGATGCCCACCCACCTCATTCAATCCCGGCTCCTTAGAGAGCTTCCGATCTCATTCGAAATGTCATTAGATTAGCTGTCTCCATGGTGATCAGCTCTGCTAGTGCACCGGGCGACCAGAGTGCCCTCTGTTCCCAGAACACAGTGGTCTTTTCAAGGGCACCTATTTCTGAACCTGTCTTAATCATCATCATCATCATCATATATAATGTGTGCGTGTGTGAGAGAGACTTACAGACACATCATTCCTAATGAAGTACATAAAAAGAGAATATTTTTGTGTTCACATCCTGTGTAAAATGTAGAAAGAGAGAAAGAGTTGTTTAGTTAAAGAGCTGCTGTAGGGGAGAATCCAGGTCCTCCGGCCTCCACAGTGGGGCATGCTGGGACAAGCAGTGCAACACTATTTACTTATGTGCATGCATACACACGTTCTCACTGTCCTTGTTTCTGCACTCTTACAGTTAAACTGCATGATGGCAGCAAAAAGATAAAGATGTTTTGTTGTTGACCGCTAGCGTTAAAGAATGACTGACCAAAAAAAAAAAAAAAAAAATCAGACAGTCATTCCCACCACCAGAAGTAACAAGAAGGCTAGTGCTGTTGTAGATCTCCTGATGCTATAGTACAGCTATTTTATACATACAGCATGTGGTACAAACACTCGCCCTTTTTACTCCAAATCTGAGCAACAAAACGTACACTGATCTGTCATAACAATAAAATCACCAGCCTAATATTTTGTAAATCCTTCTTATGTCACCAAAACAGCTCTGATCTTTGTCATGTTTTAAAACCATCCCTAAATGATTTTGCAGTGTGGCAGGGTGGATTGTCCTGCTGAAAGATGCCAATGCCATCAGGGAATACTTGGTCTGCAACAACCTTTGGTAGGTGTTATTTGTCAGGGTAACATCCACCATGAATGCCAGGACAGAGTTTTGAGTTTTTCAAGAGAATATTGTCCAGAGCATCGCACTGTTTTTTTTTGTTTGTTTGTTTGTTTCTTTGTTTCTTTGTTTTAGGTGTTTTATTTTTGCCAGCATGCCTTTTTCCTATATGCATCCTGGAGCCATCTTTTACAAAAATAAGTGAGGCACACATGCCCAGCCATTCACATGATGTAAAAGAAAATGTGGTCCATCAAACCACGTCACTGTCTTCCATTGCTCCCATTGTAGGAGCTTTCAGCAGTGAACAGGGGTCAACACGGGCACCCTGACCAGGCTGGGGCTACGCAGCCCCACGTACTGTACAGTGAGCGGAGCTGCACTGACACCTTCCTATCATATCCAGAAAAAAGCTTTTTCATGGAAAAATCTATACTACAATAGCTCTTCTGTGGGTTTGGCCCAAACGGGCTAGCCTATGCATCCCATATAGATTAATGAGCTTTTAACACCCATGACTCTGTCACCAGTTCTCCGGTTGTTTTTCCTTGGAATACTTTTGGTAGGTACTAAACACTGCATACCCAGCCCCAGCCCCCCATGCTCTAACCCTCCTTTTTAGCCATCGCTTCGTCACGCTTTATTAACGTCTCTCAGATCCTTACGCTTGCCCATTTTTCCTGCCTCTAGCACATCAACTTCAAGAACCGACTGTTCAGATGCTGTCTAATATATCCCATAGGTGTCAATTCAAGGAGACAATCGATGTTATTCTCTTCACCTGTCACTGTTTTAATGTTATGGCTGATCAGTGTATACACATACAGATTGAGACTAATGTCTAGATATCTGTGCCCTAATGTAAGCCCTGTCAGTCCCCCTGCGTTTCTTAACACATCTATGGCATCATGTTCTAATAACAGCATGTCCCTTACAGCCCAAGATGACCCCGCAAGAAAAGCTGAAGCTGCGCATGCAGAAGGCCCTCAACAAGCAATGTGAGTTCTGCAAGTTCCACATACAGGCTAATGTTACTAACAAGGGGAAGAAGCTTTTATCCTCTATTTCAGCAGTGTGTATTTTCTTATTTGACTTGGTCCTAGTGGGAATAACAGCTTGAGGTGTAGTGTTCTATTTTTATATACAAATATTTCAGATGAGACACAGTGACACACAATATTGCCACCACGGACTCCAGTTAGATACTGAGCTCAGGTTATTGTCCGTGAGCAGTTTCACATGTTAGCACAGGTTTTCAGTGGGTGAATTGAGTTGGCAAAAAAATAATGAATAGAAACGTTTCAAATAGGATTTTTATACAAAGCTGCTCCAGGTTTATAGATCCCCAAAAGCTTTGAGTCTCCAACATGAGTCTGATGCTTATTTGGAGATAAAGTCATCCATTTTGGCAGTTGTAGGTATGTGCATCATTAGCACATACCATATTTTGTAATACTACAGACTCCACAGTAGTTAACATTGCACACACTATGCTTTCTTACATTTCTGTGCATCTCTGCAGCCAAGGCGGATAAGAAGGCAGCCCAGGTCAAAATCCAGCAGCAGGAGAACAAGCGGCAGGTGAGTGCCCTGCGTTCATCAGTTTTGATCTTGGCTCTTACTGGAGAAGTAGGAGACTAATTGTTTTCAATCATGCACTAATGACTTCTGTCTCTGCTTAGGAACGAGAAGGAGTGCTGAGAGCTATGGCACGCAAAATTCGCATGAAGTAAGATACCTTCTTAAAAATGTTTTATTCTGTCTTTCTACTAGCAAGTGTCAACCACTCAGACCCAATTTTAGTTTGTCTATTGTCTAGTTTTTTTAATGAAACAGTACTAGTCATATATAGCATGTATGGCTAGCTAAGCCGTAAATTAATTAATTGACTAATCAGTGTAAAAATTGTTGTTAGGCATCACATTGGGTTCATTCACAGATTAGATAAGCAGTCTAACTCAATACATGTGTCAGGATGTATGAGCCAGAGGGCTCTGCTACTTCCTTCTAAGCTTTGCCATCCTTCGTAACGTCTCTGTACATATAGTATGTAACGCGCCATCATTTATGACAGGATGAGAAACCACGGTTATAGGTTTTTCTTCCTTTTTACATGGAAACTGATTGCAGGTAGAAACAAGAGTGGAGGAACTGAAGAAACAGCAGACCACATCCCATAAGATTGGTCTAAGGAATAATTCATGTTTCAGATTTGGATTTGAATGTGCTGTCACTGAAATCACACAATTGTACATAGAAAAAGTTCACCTGTCAGGTTTCTGGAGTGAACATAATGTGTAGATGCCTCTTCTCTGCATCTCGAAGTAGCAAACATAATCTGATGATCGTTGTGCATCGCAGGGAGCGAGAGAGGCGAGAGAAAGAGAGGGATGAGTGGGAAAGGCAGTATGGCCGTCAGAGTCGCTCGCCTTCACCCAATTCCAAATACAGTGAGTATTTCTACACACCTGTCTAACTGTAAAGATGCAGTATTTTCAGAATATCGAACGACCCTGGCAGAGTCTTGATGATTTAGTAATTTCTGAAAAACGTAATCAATCGATTCTAATCCTATCCTCCTCCTTTCAGGTCGGGATTATGGCTCACACAGAAGGTACTGTAGGTGAAACTGCACCCTGACAGTTGAAATAATATTTAAACACTTTGGAGGTTTTTTAGTTTTATGTGCTAAACCGAGTTTCTACTTTTTTTTTTTTTTTTAATCTTACAGGAGGTCCCGTTCCAGATCACGGAGTCCATACTATCGATACTGAACACCGAACCCATCACTGTGAGAGGACAGGGGATTTAAGAGGAAGAGAACAGGCACACTATTTAAGGCACATATAAGGAAAGAATACTGAAAAGATAGTCAGGAGTAATCTGGCTTGTCACTTGCGCCCTTTTTAACCGTCAGATAAACCTGTGGTATAAATGAATGTCTGATTTCAACAAAAAGAAAACACTTTTTTCCTTCATCTTATGTTTCAGAGCATACAGAGATACCTTAACTTTAGAATCTTGTCCTAATGCAGGAAAAGTCTGTTTATGAATGTGAATTACTTTTGCAGAGGTTAACTGTAAATAGAATTAATTCAGTCCACTGTGTCCTCATTTTCTACATCTCTGACAGACAGAAATGAGAATTGTCTTAAAGGCACAAAAATTGCAAATGAAAGACTCAGATTCACCTTTGTATTTAACATATTCATGTCAGAATGTGTCTGAAAATTATGAAGCTTTCAAATCTGTGGTGGGAAAAATTTAACTTAGACTGTAAATATCTGCCATCAGCCCTGTTTTACCCATGCAAAACTGCGCAAGACTGAAATGCTCAAATAAAATGCTTCCAAAGTATGACATCTACCTGACCACCTGTCATTGTTTTACTGGTCAATCTATGACATTAAAAACGCGTATGCTTTCTTATTAATGCAAATATTTACTTGTTTACTTGCTCTTTGCCGCCTACAGCGTTAATGTTTTGATTTCGCCGCCAGATGGCGCAGTTCAGCACTCATAACACTGTTCAACTGTGAACCGAGGTCCATGATCTCCTTAGGCAGCAGTTAGACCTCTTTAACGCTTCACCGAATCTAAGTGGATGGATTATGCTTTAAGGTGGAACTGTGTGGTGGTAAGATTTAAACAAATAAAAGTTGTACTGGTTTGGTTTCGAAATCAGGCGGACAGTAAAAACAGCACACACACACACCTGTCTTTGGGCGACCTCGATAAACCCACTTCCTCCTCACCCACATCCTTTAGCCAGTAGAAGCATTTTATTGGTGTAAGGCAATGCTGCTGTTCATCAAAACAACCATTAGTTTTGTTTATGTAAGACACACAACAAACTCAAATATGTGTTTGATTGGTACAGCCAAAGAGTTTATTTTAAAATAATTAATTAAAAATATATACAATGAATTAAAATTAATTCTGCTTTCTTTTAAAACTCTAATAATTTTTAGCATATGAATGATAAACCCATCCACGTGCAAGATAGACTAAACCACCAGTGCCTTTGAAAGTGTGTGTGGGGAAAGGGGGTGGGGGGATGTAAACCCCCTGAGGGTCTGAGTATTTGGGGGGGATAAAAACTTTTGTCAAATTTATTTAATCTCCCTCTGTTGAATTAAGGTTAGTGATAATTACCTGCAGTTGTTCTACAAGTACAAAACATAGACCAGAAAGGTGAATTATTGTGTCCCGTTATTCTAATGCACCTGATTATAATTTGGTAATAAATAATCTGCTCAGAAGATGCCGCACGGATCCGTGGGCGTGGTTACGGTTTGAGAAGCACAGCTGGGCGTGTCGTATGATAATTAGTGACCCCGCCTCCCTCTCTGGGCGACTAGCTGCCTGAACTTGAACACTGACGGGCAGAAGGACTGCGACCGTGACCACTGCCGGCGGAGAGGAATCTCAAACCCGACCGTGTTTGTTTGTTTGTCCTGTATTTGTTTTAAACCCGTAACGTTTAATCATCCAGGACTTCGTATAGGTCTTTAAAAAAAAAAAAGCCGGGGGGAGTTTCAGCGCAAAAAACGCTGATCATGTCCAGGCGCAAACTTGGACGTCGACCGCAACACCTGAGCGTGATTCAAGGTAAGCTGGGGAAACTTCAGCCACGTCTCAAGCCGCACTCCGCACATCCTACACGCTCCTAGATCGGCACCAACTGTAGGCACGTGTACGATGCAAAAGCCTGTAAACACACCGTGCGGCACAGTTGACATGCTATTTTTGTAACCTACATCAGGCTACTGTGCGGTTTCCTACTCAGCCGTCACAAGTGAAAACAAGTCACATAGTCGGCATGCTGAATTCAGGCTCATTCCCTACAGGATGTTTCCTTGTGCTGGAACTGAGTGTGATGTCTGAGCCTGGGATCTGTGACACACACACACACACACACACACACACAGTATGACAAGTGTCAGAAACTTGGCGTGGGGAAGGTCATCAAGCTAATCACTTAATTGATCTAGTTAATCTTATTAATCCTCCAGGCAGAACTGGTATTTCTGATCATTATTGTGGATCATATTTTAATTATTTTTGTACCTTGGTCAGTTTTGTCCAGCCACTTTACTTCCTTATTGCATCTTCTCCACTTTTATTTCTCTCTCGCACTCACTCTCACACACACAATGCAAATCAGTTTAACTATTATTGCATTTTATTATTTATACATGTGCATTTAAATATGTTAATTTTAACCTGAAGACTCAAATATGCATTTTACAAAATATACTTGAATTCGCATGTGGTTGTGTTTGAATAAGAGACTGATTTATTATTATTTTTTTTTAAGTGTAAAAAAAGTTCTGTCCTGTTTCCTCTTCACCCCCAAACTAATAGAGGTGCGAGGTTGCCAGATGTGAGTCACCAATCTTATGCTTTCTCAGGTTTTAAAAAGCGACTCAAAAACAACCAAATATGATTATTTCTATTATCTAATATACATGTTCCACAATCTAGTGCAGCAAAAAAAAAAAGACATCCCTGAAAGGAATCGATGTCAATCTGGCAACCTTGTGCGCCTTTACCTGACCGCAGGACGGTGCAGCCGCGCCTTGTGCGCAAAAGCAGCAGCAGAAACAGGAAAGGTGACATTTCTGGGTAACCACGAGTGCGGTCCTGCCCATCTTCAGTGTTGTCTCTACCTGCAGCGGGCACCAGGCAGGGGCATCGTGTCCAGAGGTGCTACAGTCAGTACCCTGTCCCCTGTCCTACATGGCACCTGCAAGAACCACCATGCATCCAACCACAGAGATCAGAGATGATGTTCTCCTTCCTGAGAAGAGTGTCATTTTTAGAATACATTGAAAGCATGTTTAAGCAAAGATTTAGGTTTGTTTATTAACCTTGTTTTAATTAGGTCTCTTGCTCCTTCCTCACCAGAGGTGCCAATAGTTTTAGAGCACACTGTAAATCAGTTAACTGCGGTTTTGTATGTCAGTGTGGTGATTTCTCTGCTCACTAACATCTGTAACTGCTTCCAAAATAGTAATTAAGAATGCAGTGACGAGCAGCGAACACTCGACTCGCTGGTCACCGGTCCGTTTCTAAGTAGTGTATCACACAGTCAGTCCTATTTAATTCAAGTAACACTTTGGCTCTTGTGACAAATTAACAGTGCTCCTGTGTAGTGTGAAAGCCACCTTAGTAAACGCACAGAGCTTGTGAGAACATGCAAGAGGCGACTCGAGTGTGTGTTGTGTGTAAAGTGTCAACGAGTTGAAGCGGTTGGCAAGTGTCGTCGCTGTGTGCAGTAGCTGAGTGAGAGTGTTTCCTGTCTGAAAGCAGGCCGAATGGCAGAGACACAGGAAGTGGCCAGCATCTGCTGACCAGACAGTGTCCGACTGAGGGTGCCAGATAAGCACGCTCCACGGGTCTGTAGAGAAGCGAAAGTAACACTTCACTAGAGAGCCTGAAACAAACAGGCAAGTTAAAGGCTAAATGCAATGTGAGTGAGGTAGGACGTTCGAAGCGTTAGGAGTATACACGTGACTTAAGAACTATTCATATGCTCAATATTGGAAATGATCATTAGGATACTTAACCAGTGTCCAGGAAATAAAGTTGTGTTGTTTGTATACATGATGTGTATTGGATCAGTATGAAGTTGTTCTGATTTGGTCACTATTGGGCTAACAGCGAAATCTTAAGTAAGGCATTCGATTTGATAACTAGGATTTTTTTTTAATCTTAGAATGACAGGCATAGAAGCCACACCTCCTTTACTAGAAATACATGTTTTGAAAGTGTCTAGATAAACCACTTTCGTGTTCAGGCTTACTTTCGTGCAAGTTACATAAGCAACAGAATTGAAGGATAGACAATTATATGATATCGATTTGTCAAGAGTGGCGTGGGTCGGTACTAATTCCGCTGGACTCCTTTATCTTTACCAATAAGTTCATCTTTCCTTGTTCGTCTTGTTCAATTCTAATTTAACCCTTAGCATCACTTATTATAGTGAAACCTGATGCCTTCCAAATGTTTTGCACTATCACCTATCCAGTTAGCTAGAGGTAACCTATGAAGGAGTGCTTTCACCTAGTACTACTTGCTGTCCCCCCCCCCCCCCCCCCGCTCTGCCCTGTTTGATTGACAGACTGCAAATAGACTTAAGAAACCATATGTATGATAAACCGTGTCAAAAATCACTTGTGAGAATGTACACAAGTCATATATTAGATATTGGGTCATGTCAAAGAAACGTGGATTGCAAACATCTTTTTGACTCGGTGTAGCTGTATTGTCATGATGCTTGTAGATTACCATGTCAAGGAAAAGGGGTAGGTTTGACGGCTGAGGGGAAAACTGGCGTTGGGTTTCTGTCTAGGATTCTGGTATTAGCAACAGTATACTATTAAGTTGAGTCACCAGTATGGTGGTGTGTAAGCTGAGGGAGGAAAAAAAAACTCCCCCGTAACATGCATGTGCGCTTGTGATCTTCTCTGTAGATGCCCCGGAGCCCATTGTGACTTCGAGCTCACCCTGCTCTCCTGATCACGTAGCTGGAGGCAGCGATCTACTGACCTGCGGTCAGTGCGGTCAGGCCTTCCCCCTGGCTCACATCCTCAACTTCATCGAGCACAAGCAGGGAGGATGCAGCAGCACCAGGGCTGGCCCACTGGACCACACGCCTCAGTCTCCAGCCAATCACACGTTCCGACGTGGCCCGGGCGCGCAGCTGGAATCGGGCTACGTGGAGCTGAAGAGGACAACAGGAAGGCGTTGGGAGAAAGAGCCAGGTGTGACGGCGGAGCCTAATCGAGCAGGTGAGTTCTAGATGTTAATTAATGTCAATCTTTTTATTGTCCTCCCGTTTAACGAACATGTCCCCAGTCCGTCTCATTAGGTCGCTGTTGCTGCAGCGCCGAGGCCTCTGTGAGTTAGCGACGCTGACGCTAATTGTATGGAAGGGATGGGCAGTATGGTTACACACACTCTCGCATAAACAGACACGCGCGTTTGTACACACCCGGGGGGGTAAGAGGCAAGAGGCGCACACCTGAGCATCTCCTTGGCTTGGTCTCTCAGGTGAAATGGCCAGGTAAACAAGGCCAAAGTAGACCACACACACACGTGTGTATATATATATATATACACTGAGCTCTCACATTATACTTTTGGTTTGTTGAGAAAATGAATCAAATTTCCTTTTTTTTCTTCTTCCAATTTTACCAAAGACAGTCTGGTGTCCACATTGGACTTCTTTAGTTTTACACTTCGCAAGGCTCATGCAAATAGCAACAAGTGACAGTCTGATGCAATTTTTCCCCAATGTATCCCGTCCCAAAGGTGATGTTGCTGCAGAGCTGCGTAGGACACGGGTTAATATTTGTGTCGAGTTTCACATGTCCTCTCCACGTCCACCTGGCTTTCCTCTTTCCGCTTTCCACGATTGTCCTCAGAAACACGCCGGGGTGTAGATTGCCCCCACTCACTTGACCTCTCGGTGTGAAAGCGTGTGTGTGTATGTATGTACTGTATATGGTGCCATGTGAAAGCTAGCATGGGTGCCAGGTTGTGTTCCAGCAGTTAATATGAGTGAATGAAAGCTCTTGAGCAAAACTACAAAAGTAAACTTTAGACACTAGACAGGTTGCGGCTGTTCGACTGCATCTGAGGTGAAGAAGAAGAAGAACATCCTGCTGATTAGATCATTTTTCCGATTAAAATTCTTTTGGCACCCTTAACCAAGCCAAGTAGTGTCAATATCTGTCAATCCTAGACCAACTGAAGGGTCTGAATTTGCATGTTCCTCATCCAGCTGTAAGCCCAGATGTTGGTCGACTTGTTCTGAGCCTCCCAGCACGAGACACTCTTGAGTTACTCAGAACTTGGTGTAAACTTTGAACATTTCTACAGTTCTTTGTTTGCAGGGTTTCCACTGTAATGACAGTAATGAGCGTTTCGACTAGAACCATGACAGGAAATCCCGAAGTCATTTAGCTGCTTTGCTCAAAAGATTACTAAGAACAAGAAATCAGAGTGTCGAGGTTGTTGTCATCCTACTACGTGCATGTGGTTTGTCGTGTTCTACAGTAATCTGGTAGGGTCACTAGTCACTAGCAGAGCAGGTGCAACTGTTGCTGCTTATTTGCCCGCCTAGTGAACTGTGACTTCCTGTGACTTCACTTGCACCTCGACTGCAGCGACCCGAATCGAGATCTGCTCTTGCCTTTAGCTCCTAAGCTAAGCTACCATGGCAGTTTATTAAAGGTGACAAGTGTTCGCCGAGGGACTCGGTGGTTATGACTGATCATTATCTACAGCACACGTACACATGCGCACCGAGGCGCACATGTTAGCACTTCCTTCCTTTGTGTTGAGCTCAAGGGACAGACGGCTCTGCCTCTGTCTGTCCATGTCTCTGTGCTCCACAGTCCGTCTCCTTTCGCGTGTGTAGTCGTATGTGTCAAGGACCGGTGTCAAGGCAGGAAGGAATAAGTTCAGGAGTTTTAGTGTTGTGATGTGTCGCGCGTGCAAGAGTAAGTGTGTGTGTGTGTGTGTGTGTGAGCGGGCGGATGAGGCACAGTAGCGCAATTTGTTTTTTTCACACTGACTCATCCAGTGAAAATTCAGTTACCCCACAACAGTTAGATGTCCCTCTGCCAAGTGCATGCGTGTGATTTAAGCACACGCCTTGGCCTGTTTGTGTGTGTGTGTGCCTGCGCGCGCACGGGCCTGTGTGTGTGTGTGTTATAGTAACCGGCGCCATGTGATGCATCATTCAGACAATACATTGATACCCTATCTTCTTCGTTCTCCTTCATTCTCGCTCTTTCATTATTCTCTCTCTGTCTCTCCCCCCCCCCTCTTTTCTTCCTCCATTCCCGAGGGAGAGAAGATTCCGCCTGCTGCTCGTTAGAGCTCCCAGCCAATCTGCATTTTTAATTAGCAGTTATTGCCTCTGCTTAATATGCAAGTGCTACTCTGGGCCAAATGGGAATCCTTACAAAAAGATTGAAGGAGAGGGAGGGGGGAAGGGGGGTAATCGAAAGAGAGATAGAGAGAGAGAGAGAGAGAGAGAGACGGGTTGGGTATTGTGTTTCACTCCAGGACCTCGACACAAAAGCCCCCCCCCCCCCACCCCCCCTGTCTCCCCCACCCAAGGGAGAGATTTGGCGGCAGAAGGGGACTCACACGGAGGGTTTCAAGGTGCACTCGTCAGAGTGATGTTTTTTTTTTTCTAGGTTGCTTAATGTCATGTAGGGCTTTTTCTCTTTGTTCTTAAAGTCAAACTTATATATATATATACTTTTTAACTTTTTTTCCACCATTCCTTTTAACCTCCTTCCCTAAGGCTCAAAGGCATGTCTTCTCCTCTAAGCTCTCTCCTCTCCAGGCCTAGCGCCTTAGACGGAGGGCAGAGGCAAAGACACTTTTTAATCTTCTCACCCCTCGAACCCCCCTCCCAATAAAATACTGAAGGATTTTGACTTGAGGAGACATGAAAGAGGCTTATACTATTCAGCCCTGAGCCTTTTGGCAGCCAAAAAATAAAGAAATAAATAAATAAAAAAAATTTTAAAAAGCATTTTTTTTCCCCCCTGTCAATTTTTGCGATCCTGTTTCCCATTTTGATTTATGCAGAGAGGCCCCATTCATCAAGCAGGCTGACTCAGGGTTCATTTGCATGAAGCCTTCGTTTCGCCTCGTTCCACTAATTAGCAATTTGCTGCTTAATTGGTGAGTGGCTCTCAGAAACCGAGACAAAGCTCGCCATATATTCGAGAAAACGTCCTCCGACCTCTTTAATGGCAGCATCGGTCTTTGTCCTTTATTCTTTCACGCTCGCTACACTCTCCCGTGGACACACCTAGCAACCTTGACCCTGGCAAGGTTACTGACGTTTTGCCTAAGTACATTCGTCGCTCTACAACCTACAGCAGCTGATTTTTATTTTCACCTTTTGGTCTGCCTTCATCATTTCATAGATTAAGACTTGGCGTGACACGCAGACCGTTTCATTTCTTCTGACTCTGGTTGTGAGCGTGTCCTAGTTTTCACATTTGCCGTTAAACCTGTTTCTGCCCTGCACAAACGGAATGACATTACGTTCCGTGAGTTATGGGCGGCTTCTTCTGACGTCCTTTCATTTTCATGCTGCAAACTGTCTCGCTTGATCACAATACATTCTCGCACATGACCTTAGGCAGAGAGGGATGTCATTTTCTTACTGGACTAGCCATGCCTGTTCTGGTGGCCCCTGTTTTGCATTTTCATTTTATTTAATTTTACCTGTATGCCAGTGTCTCGGTGTAAATTTGAATTTTTGCTTTTGATAATTAAAGTTGTAGAACTTGTGGCAGGTAAACATAATGCGCTCAAAAAAACACAAAATGGTTAAAGGTGCGGTAACTGACTGCATTAAAAAAAAGTAAGGCATGATGTGCAAGGAGCAAAAAGAAATGCAATTTCTACTTGCCTACTTTTATCAAGAAATCAAGGAGTGATCGATATGGGTTTTTGAAAAATAATTAGCTCACAACCCCTTATACACTACACAGTCTCTCTTGGTCAAGCTGTGTTCAAAGGCATGCATTTGCATGTTGAAAATTCACATTTTATGATACAATGTTTAATGCTAACTTCTCAAGATTTTCCAATCTTGGTCTCTTAAAAGAATGCGGCAAACCCTCAGCATTGACGATTGCACTCTTTGACCAACGTGCCACTAATGTGCTCCCTGAACAATCGGACACATTTGATGATGTGTACGATGACCTTCAGAGCAATTCTAACCAAATAATCCCCATGTGATTTCTGTTGCAGATGAGCCATCCAGTTTTACCTGCCTGGTGTGTGAGTGTGTGTTGTCTAGTGCGTGGGCTCTCCTCCAACATGCCCAGCATGCACACTCCCTGAGTCTCTACCAAGTCGAGGACAATCATCCCAGAAAGCCTAAACCAGCGGCCATGATGGATCCACGCCACCTGGGTGCCACACTGGCCTCCGCCTTCCAGACCACTTCCTCTGGCATGAAACGTTTGCCCCGCTCCTATCAGCCCCAAACCCATGCCCCCCTGTCAGGAGGACGGGATCTCCAGAACCTCAACTTCTCACTGTGTCTGCAGCGGTTGGCGGAGGGGAGCGGAGGAGTCGTGCCCTCACCATCTCCATCGCCCCCTGCTGCTTCTCCTTTCCCCCACTCTACTCCTCGATTGGTAGGCGCCTTCTCCTGTGAGATCTGTTGTCAGAATTTCCAGTCCTTGCGCAGCCTGTCTGCTCATCGGCGCACACACGCCACTGAAAAGCCTTACCACTGTGCCATGTGCCAGCTATCCTTTGCCCAAAGTGGGGAGCTAGCTCGACACATGAGGAGCCACCGAAAAGTTCCAGAAAGCTCTTTAAAATTGTCAGAATGCTCACTGAGGATGCCAAATTTTATCAGTGCGCATACGAATGAGGATGGGAAAGTCCAAAGAAGATTTTCGCAGCAGGGATACGGAGACGGTGGGCATCAGGAAAGTGAGCCTGCAGGTACAGGTTTGATCCTGTTGGCATCCCAGACAGGGGGGCCCAACCGCAGTTCACAGAGGTACTACCAACATCCAACAGAGGTAGAAGAAGAGGGGCAGGTGGAACCGCAGCATCCTTCACCCTATGGCAGCCCTTCAGAGGGCTCGTTGGACAGCGGAGAGACTGGAGAGAGCGGGATTGCCAGCGGCAACTGTACCCCCAAGAGGCCGGAGCGGGACATCGAGAGAGAGGGCGAGGTGGATGCAGAGGTAGAAAGCGTGGATGTGGTGAAGGATTGGCAGCAGGAAAACGAGAGACGCCAGTCTGCTGGCCGCAAGAAGAAAGAAGAGGCGTGTGAATATTGCGGCAAGCGATTCCGCAATAGTAGCAACCTGACTGTGCACCGGAGGAGCCACACAGGCGAACGGCCGTACCGCTGCGGTTTGTGCAATTACGCCTGCGCACAGAGCAGCAAGCTTACCCGTCACATGAAGACCCATGGAGCCCGTGGCACCCGTGCACCTTTCCAGTGCCAGCTTTGCTCTGTTCCCTTCACGGTCTATGCTACACTGGAGAAGCATCTGAAGAAGACCCATGGTATTAGCCATGCTACAGTCGGAGCCTACACCCAAAACGCACCCTCTCTTAGCCCTCCGCTTGGATACGCCAAGCATGGCATTAAAATGGAAGAGGATCCCACCATCGAGCATTCCGCAGACGATGTGGAGATGTCCAAAGCGCTTAAAGAAGAGGAATCTGAGATGATCGTCTCCAACGATGGTGCTCCCTCACCCACTCCCGAAGATGCCAGCCATAAAGTGGAGTTGAGTCTTGCTCCAAGCACTGCCTGAACCGCGAGGAGTCCTTCAGGGATCATATCAAGCACAGCCAGCACAACAGACGCGTTAATCCGATTCTCGGCCCCTGGTCAACATCAGCCTCGATAACTGAGACACCAGAACCTTCTTTTTTTGGTGAACAGGACCCATGTTCTGGCATATGTAGTTGATCAGATTACAATCAAGTGCCTACATATAGACATTCCTGTAAGGATTTAGGACTCGGCATGATATTTGAAATCTAGTTTTGCACTCACGACCTTGCGGTGAGTAGTTTGACTTGTGATTGTCCAGTCTGTCCAGGACAGTAGGGACAGCATGATGACTTTCACCTCCAGAATAGGACGGGTGAATCAGCCTAGAGCATCAACGACCAAGGAAGATCAAGATACATAATACTTTTACTGGTTTGTGTTATATCATTGGTTGGTTATTTGTAAAGATCTCTGTTTGTTACAAGAAATTACACGCTCAATTTTAGTCGCTTGTAAAGTCAAATTTACACGGAAAGGGAGATTTTTTTTTTCTTTTTTCTTTTTTTTTCTTAACATTTTTGAATAGAATTTTGCTGGCAATGGGGATCTTTTTTTTTTTGTTGTTGTTGTTTTGTTGTTGCTGTTGGTTTCAACTGAAAACTTGGAAAACAGTCTTAATCTGTGTCCTGAATGCTGGACCTCAACATTTTGGGATACAGTATAATATAATCAGCACAGTTTGGGAATGTGGCAATGAGCATCAACAATCATAACACAGATTTCTGTGTTGCTAATCTCGAACACGCATGGCAACGCCTTAGGGATTTTCGTAAGTGTATTTGAAGTCAGCGCTTAAACATTGTGTGCATCATAACTGATTCGTCTGGAAACCTCTAGCTGCTGTTCTATGCATAAGGCTTAATTTTCGAATGAAAAAGAAACGGGTGTGTGTGTATGCTTTCTGATTATTTTTTTTTTCTCTGTATTGCTGTTTACAGATTCGTTTTCTGTTTACAGGTTACGTTTGTATACAGTAAGTGCATGCTGTGAAATATATTAAACTGTCTTTTGCTCTGTCTTTTTTTTTTTTTTTTTTCCCCCTTTGGGTGCTGCATGTTGTGCGAGAGTACAAATGAAAAGCCTCGCTTCACAGGAATGATTGGGTGGGGAACAGCACTGACCTGTTGCCTGGAGAACCTGCCGTGTGAGCACTTGTGCGTGCATGTGTGTGTGTAAATATACCTATGGGTTAAAACATGTCTTATTGTATGTATGCAGAAAATGTTTATTGGTTTATTTTCTATGAATATTGATGTCTGTAATCTATCAGGGAAATGTTTGACTGTTTTCTTTTAAATAAATAAAAAAAATAATACAGTTCTGACTATTTGAATATAGACAAATGTGAAAGGCTGTTGGGCACAACAGTGTCCACCACTTCAGGGAATGAAACACTGTACATACTGTAGAGAGCTTCACCCTCCCGAATTGGTTTTTGTTGTTTTGCTTCACCTGTATCGATTTTCTGTTCTGTATAATATTTTCCTCTAGCATTCCATGGGAAGCACATGCCTTTGCTGTGAAGCAGCCTTAATTCTGTTATTTTGTGCCTGTTCAGGTGAATATTAAAAGACTGCAAAGATGCAAAGTCAAAGGTGTCCGTCTATGTGTGTGTGTGTTTGTGTGAGTGAGTGCTAGAGAGAGAGAGTGTGAGTGTGTCTGCAATGGAATGGAACCTGCCACTACTTGTTTGAGAACACATCAAGAATTCATCCGTGTTTAGACTGGAGAGCTGCTCTTCTTCCAGCTTACTTCCTTTGAATTCTGCTCGGACTCAAAGGTCATTCAGAACGTCTTCACCTGTATTTGCGTGTGTGTTCCCATAAGCACGCTTTCCCACAATAATAATAAAACCAAAAAAAAACATTGATATGTTAGCTGAAACAGCACCGACCTTTTAAGTCTGTTTTATAATTTTATATACGCAAGGTTTTATGGTCGGTCTGCTTAACTCTAATGCACTCGCTGGCCATTTTATTAGAGATCAAGCTTACCTTGTGCTTCTCACAACCGCAATAACGCCTTGCAGTTTGAATCGGCGATAGCAGATTTATATGTATATGTAAAGTATACAAGGGCACCGGTTGAACCAAGACTCGTGATGAAATCTTTCGCGAATGAAGGTGTAAAACTGATTGACATTCACAGAGGACTTCAAGCAGAGTATGGTGATGAGACTCTTAGCTGCAGTAAAACATTTGAATGGTGCAAATGTTTTGAAGAAGGCCGTACGTCCGTGAATGACGAACCCAGGCCGAGGTGGCTCAGAGGCCATCGCAGAAGTCCTCGTGAAAGTTCAAAGAGTGGTGCGTCTGATCCTTGAAAATTGACATGACTTGTCGAAATCTTGCGGACGACGAGATATCTGTCTGTGGGAGTAAGTCATGAACACCACTTGCACGTTACAGGAACTCGGCTGGGAATTACTGCCACATCTTCTGTACAGAACTGACCTTGCTCGAAGCAATTTCTATAGGTTTGGGCCGTTATAGGAGTTCCTGGGAGGCCAGACATGAAGCAGGTAGTCCGATCATGGCCCCAGCGGAGTGAGAACTTTCTACCTCGATAGTGAAATGCTGGGATAAGTGCATTAGTGTAGCAGGTGATTATATAGAGAAATAAAGGTGGTGTTTACTGTCATAAGTGTGTTCTGCACAATCTTTATTGTTCTGGCACATTTTCTTCAGTGTTCAAGAAGGGTTTGGTAAGCGGTTAGCAGTTAGTGACTAACCACTAAAGGCTAACCTAATCATTTTTAGCTCTTAAAAAGGGTTAGGTTAGCCATTCTCGGTTAGCAGCTAACCACTAATGGCCGACCCGGCCTTCTTCAGATCTTAGTTGTGTTTTAACTTGTATATCACTGAATATCGAGGATGTCGTCATAAATTAATTCAGAAATTCAGATGATCAGCTAGAAAAATGTCCTTCCTTAGTGGGGCATTCCGGGGCAGTTTATTTAAAGCTGTAGACACTGAAAAAGAAGTGAGATAGAACGAAAATCAAGCATGCCAGATGTTTCAGCTGGAACATTAACAGACCCATTTTGGAGACCTCTAAGACTTGCGTTAAGGATCACTTGTTTACAAAGGAGCATGAAATGTGACCTTTAACTTTCTACTTGTATATGAATAAAGTCATAAGCTCCAGAGCCGAAGCAAAGCTTGTCAGTCCGTAGTATACGTAATAAAGGTTCATGGTAGGTCACAATGTTTCCAGAAAAACAAGATGTTTCAGACAAAAGTCATTCGTCAGCTGTGCAAGCAAAGTGCTGTACATACATGCAAAGTGTATCCACCTTCATTGCAGTTTCCTCTGAAATGGACTGACGCACACCTGACATCTTCGTAGGACCTTTCGGGTATTTCCTGAACTATTCAACTGGGTTAAGACCAAGTCCGGTCTAGACCACTCAGGGATATTCGAAGACTTGTCATGAAGCCACTCCTGCATTGTCAATTAAAGGTTAACTAAGTTTGGGCCTAAGTTCTGAGGTTCTGATTATTTTCCCCGGCGGTATAATCAGTTTATGGACCATTTTGCATTCAAACAACGAGGGTCAAACTTGCCTGGAGTCACAGAACTTTCATTAAATAACTTTTTATCGAAGGACACCATTAAGGCACTTGTCCCTTTCCTTTAGTCTGTATTAACTCATTTGCTAGCTCGGTTTGTTATAACATAACCTAATCTCAAGTAACCTCTGGAGTTCCAGCAGGGTGACCTCCTGGTTCTTACTGCCTGCTTTATTAGACAAACCGTGCGAAGTGTATTAATGGTACTTCTAGGACTTCATTAGTGTCAATTTGCAATCACAACCTCATTGTTGTTTTTGCTTGGTGGTCCATTTTTTACCCCAAGTGTGACTTTGAATCCCAAAAGTGCTGCTGCACTAGATACACTTCTACAAGCTCCAGATACACTGACATGTCTGCCGGGAATGATAAAAACGATCTTATCGTTCTGGCTCCTTTCCAGTGAAAGGTCTACCAAGTGAACTATATACCGGGTGTACAGTAGCTACCTCATAAAACGGCCATTTGACGGAAAAAAGAGATTAGGATTTATAAAATTAAACTCTGAAAACAGTCTAATTGAATCTGAACGTGTTCAGAGAATAGAATGAGATGCAATGCCGGACTGAAATGGGTGTTAATTCATTTACAGGACATGCTGGGAGGGTACTACGGTGGGACTAAACCAGAATCCCAGGATTGTGAGAGCGGACTTCTGGACATCCTGCTGGTGCGAGTTACGATAATGGCCATCTCCTTTGTAATGGGACAAAACCACCACCACAGCATCATCAGACCACCGCCCCCCCCATACACACACACACACCCAACATACACACACTACACACCACCCCACCCCACCACACCCCACTCTCTATATAATGATAGTGGTGCTCTATGATCCCTATAGCTCATTAACAAGCAGGCTTTTTAATGAGCTTTCAGCATGGACTGGGGGAGGCTGAGTAGCAGGGACCATATGTAGCTCTCACCCCGATGCCCAATTATCACTGCGTCAGATGAACTACAGAAAGAGGGGGGGGGGGGGGTGTCGGGCAAGCACCAAACCGTGTCATTTATACCTCTCCAGTTTAGCCAAATTCCATTCACCGGCTCTCTTTAGGGGAGGGAGAATTACAGGTGAGCATCCTGGGACCTGCACCACTTCTGCTTCCCCATCAACACCCTCCAGGCCCATGTGCACACACAGACAGACGCACACACACACACACACACACTCACACAGTTCATTGAAAGCTACACAGCAGTTCATACAACACCAGTTGGTGACCACACAGACCTAATTACATAATGTAATGTGAGAATGTGAGAATGGAGATTGCCCCTGGTGGGGCTTCCAAACCTTACCAGGTGCCCTTTGTCTCAGCTGGGCCACATCTCGACACCGTCACAGAGGCGGCAAGACCGGCCTGCATTGAGACCGGCCAGCACTCGTCTCATTTTGTCTAATCTGAAGGCCACACCTTTAAACCCTGAGCTTCCCTGACTAACCTACAGGTGTATTTGTGTGTGTGTGTGTGTGTGTGTGTGTGTGTATGGACTTTGAGCAACATGTCTGCGACTGACTGCAAAGTCCACGGGCCTTTTGTTTGATCCAGCGGGTGAGGCCTCCGCAGGTGTACAGGTCACACTCACACACACACACATTGTTGTCGTCTGCCTGTCAAGAGAATGTCTGGAAGGCAGTTATGTTTGAATAAAGCCAGTGTTCTTCAGTCTAGCTTTCTGAACAAAAAAACGATCCAAGTCTTCGCACAAAAGCCTAATTTCCTTAAACACTAAATGTCAAAATACATTTCTACTCCAAGACATGTTCATGCTTTCCTTCGGGAAAATTATACGATTATATACGCACATGAATTTTAAAGTAATATTTAAACGACGTTTTGTTTTTAGAGGATATACAGTAACGTCCCCTGAAATTCTGGTCACTGTGTTTGTTATAAAGGAAGTTTCACTTCCTTTAGTGCATGCATTCTGTTACGAAGGAGTTGAGGTTGGGAAATAGACTGGTCTTGAAGTTCAATACCTACTGTAATAGGTAATAGACTGTGCAATTTTTATTTTACATAGTGCTTGAAAATAAAAAAATTAATAAAACACACATTCCAAAAAATGGCGTCTTATCAAGTGTATTCAGTCAAAAAAAAAATTTCAATGTTTATTACAAGATTACCAGAAACGTAATATAAAATCATGATTTATTTATTTATTTATTTATTTATTTAAGGTCTTAATCTTATTACTGGCAAATAATTTAGCTTCTTTCTAAAAATAAATACTTAAATTTGCCAATTAAAACAAACATGACATTAATTTCATGTCCACAAAAATATGTTTAATAATATTCAAATTAATAATTTATTATAATCGTATATAATAGGAAATATTAATATTATTGTCGATATTTTTCACTTGATGTCTTTTTTTTTTTTTTACCCGGTCCAGTCCTTTCTTATCAGTTGACTAAAAACAAGGGTAAAGGTCAACAACGTGTCCTGCTCAGTCAGGTAATAATGCACAACAGACTTCAATATTCGAGACCCAATAAGACAGTCTCAGAATATTTACTTACATATGAATGTGTTCATCTCAGACAGTTAGAACAACACATTTTAAAAATGTTGATTTCGAAAACTACACTCACTGGCCACTTCATTAGGTACACCTTGCTAGTACTGGGTTACACCCACTTTGGCCTGCTTTAATTCTTTATTGCGAGGATTCCACAACGTGCTGATTACATTCTGAAGATATTTTGGTGCGTATTATCATGATAACATCATGCAGTTGCTGCAGATTTGATGGCTAACAATATTACTATACATCACCACCATTGAGCTGAACCATTGATAGGAGGCAGGATGCGTCCATGCTTTGCTGTTGTTTACGACCCCGCCATCAGAAATCAAGACTCGTCAGAAGAGGTAATGTTTTTTCTAATCTTATATTATCCAGTTTTGGTAAGTCACCCGGTGTGGTCTTCTGCTGCTGTAGCTCATCTGCTTCAAGGTTTGATGGTTGTAACAAGATGTAATTTGAATAACTGTAGCTCAAACCAGTCTGGCCATACTCTTCTGACCTCAGGCATCAACAAGCCATTTTCGCCCAGAGTACTACCTCTCACTGGGTCTTTTCTCTTTTACAGACATTCCCTGTAAACCCTGTGCATGAAAATCCCAATAGATTAGCATTTGAAATACTTAGACCAGGTCGTCTGGCACCAACAACAATGCCATGTTCAAAGTCACTTAACACTAGAAGCGCACATCTATCTTTCCCATTCTGATGCTCAGTTTGAACTTCAGCAGTTCGCCTTGTCCATTTCTACATGCACCGAGTTGCTGCCAAGTGATTAGCTGATTAAATATATGCGTTAACAAGCAATTGAACAGGTGTACCTAATATAAATAAATAAATAATAAAATAAATCCTATAGCCACTATGTTAAAATGTTACTCGTACCCGGGTTCCACAAAACACCATGCCATTGTCATGACAGTGTCACTCAAGGCAGGCTCACGGATTGTACATAACAGATGGCCTATAAGTACGACACCTATAAAGTATCCGATAAAATACGAATAAAAGAATCGTAATGCTGATCATAATTCATAGTACAATTAAACCTCGCTGACCTCCTGCTGAGCTCGACTCACTCGAGCCATTTCGATAACAAATGACGCACACGGTGACATCGGGTTCCATCAGATCAGTATTTGTGTGTAATTAAGAGCTGGAAATTATTAAATTACAAAAACGCTCGTGCTCAGATCTGCACGCACAGCACTTTCATGTGGCTAAACAAAAGTGACGGATGATCTTTAATGCAGGCTGAAATTCACGCCAAGGTTTATGTGCGTACATCAGACTGAAAAAAAATAGAAATTAAGCATTCCTAATTGCGTTTCCTAAAGACGCACGGACGTCCATCGTTGGTTTTGTCATCTCTCCTGCGACAGAGGCTACGGATGAAACGAGACAACAGAAAGGAAGCGGGAACGCCGAAGAAAGGACATGTTAAAGGGCTAAACCACAGAAAGATTCTCTAATGCTTTTATTATCCTTCATCTCAAACCCTGAAATCCCACCCTGGTTCTTTACCGAGACCACAGAGAGAAATCTGAAGCCTAAAATTACCCCCCCGCCTCTCTCTCCCCACGGCAGCGAAACACAACGGTCCAGCTGCTTAATGCCGGACTACACATAGACAGCCATGCCACTGAGGTGTAGAGATGGAGGCAGATCTGGGTTTATACAATGATTCATTCTTACCACAGATGACAGGGCGATGTGGGTTAAACCTGTTGTGGCTTGCACAACGAGATGCTTGCATTCCTAGGGGGCTGCACATGGTGTGGTCAAACGCCACGCTGCTTCATGGAGATCTCCATGTGGACCTTGTAACGCAACATGCATTAGAAATCAGGTTTGGAAATGGAGCTATACCTTAAAAAAAAACGTCATAATCTCTGAAATTCGTGATTACTGTTTTGATACGATGACTACACCATTTTTTTTTTATATTCATAAAGTCCCTGACACGCGCCCTGCTTTCAGACCCACACCGACTTGGCTTCTCATCATCGAAACTCATTTCATTGGCTATTTGTGCTGCCAGATCTATCGCTGCAAAGGTGAGAACAACTCGCTGCACGTTTTTGCGAGGTTGCCACGACTACAAAAAAGACTTAAGCCATGGCAGACAGCCAAGCCAGCACAAACTGTCTAAATGAAACCTAAACGTACACCTTTACACATTTACCAAAAGCCCCAACATTAGTGTCACTCCTGTACAGCCATAATCCTGCAGAGGGGAAGTGACAAAAACAACAAAATATGTTCACACAGCATAAGGTGGCCTCCAAATCTATCATCACACACGCACACACACACACACACACACACACACACACACACACACACTCACGCGCAAACACACTTGCACATAACTCACTCTAGGTTCCCAGCAATGGATGGACAGACTGGTTCAACTGGCCTTGTCTCAATAAAGCACGCAGACCGCAGCTATGCCCACATGCCATGACCTGCCCTATAGCACTAACCGGCACTGGTGAGTTATAGCTCTCCACGTTGCAGGAAGGAAACAGCTTTTTTAGCAGGGGCCTCGCTCATGTGGGACAACACAACTGGTTACGCTGGCATTAAAGTTCTTTCAGGTGTCAGATCGGCATAGCAGTAGTTTTATTTATATTCATTTATTATTACTAATAACAGTATTATTTATTACAAGATGTTACATCATAGGGATAGGTCTAGAAATCTTATGGTTCTTCATTTGTCTCCGTGGGAAACCCTTTGAGGTTCTATAGATATTTTTACTGAATATATCATGTGCACAAATCCATTTGTAATTAGCTTTTTATTATATTATTTATATAGTAATATCAGTGTATATATAATTAATAATATGTATAATTTCATATTAATAATTATAAAATTATTATTTAATAAATAGCATTTCATAAGTATCCTTAAATTAAAAAAAACTAATCAAATAAATATATCACAGTTAACCATATGTAATTAAACAAACAAACAAACAAACAAATAATGTCTCATATTGCAACTAGCAATTAATAAAGCAAACAAATCAATCAATCATACATCATAATTAGCAATAAACAAATAACATTTTATAATTAGCATTAAATTAATAAATATCAATAGATAATATCAGAAGATATTACAATTAGCACTGAATAGATAATTAAATAAATTATATCAGAATATACCGCAATTAACATTAGATAGATAGATAGATAGATAGATAGATAGATAGATAGATAGATAGATAGATAGATAGATAGATAGATAGAT
>JAQQZT010000038.1:24438469-24463317 GCA_030068275.1 Clarias platycephalus | reverse complement strand
CACACACACACACACACACACACACACACACACACACACACACACACACACACACACACACACACACATACACAGATCTACACAGAGACAGAGAGAGAAATTTACAGAAACACCTGTACAGGCCCCAAGAGGAAACCACAGATTAACATAACATGAATTCCCACATTCCTCCTTCTTTCTCTCTGACTATCTCTCTAAGGTGTGCAGTGTGATAATAACGTACTGCACATGCTCTGGGAGCGCTTCGGCTCTGGAGAGCAGCAGCTGCCTTTCCACATCTTTGTGGCATGTGTTACCAGACTGCAAGTCCTCTTTGGTAAGCATCTCCATTACAGTAGAATCCCACATGCATTACACAATCTAAACACACTCGCACTAACACACACACAAACACACCCAAACACACACACACAAACATATATATATACTGTATCTATATACAGTCTAACTGTAGCGCTCCACAGATAGATTAGGTACATACTGCACATTTATAAGCTCAGTTATAGACCTACATTAACGTGTCAAGAAAGAAAAAGAGGAGAGATCCTGGACATTGCAGTGTAATCGTAGGGTATGTTGTGCAAAACACACACTAGTGCTGTTAAATGGCTTACAAATTTTTTATTATTTTATTATTATTTTTCAAATTAGAATGTGAATACATTTGAATATTATCGATTTATATCTATATTATGTGATAAACTTACAATGAATATCACTTCATTGTAGAGGAATAGCGCTTCATGCCAGTGTAATGATTGAAAATCCCTTTAGATTAAGACATTTATACTCATTCTGCATGTTATCATTACAACAGTTGAAGCAAAAACTGTAATGTCACCGGGAGTGTTTTTGACATAAGGCTTCCACAAGGCAAATAACATTGTTATAAATGATTAATGCCACATGAAAATGTTATGAAGCCCGTAGGTAAATCCTCATCAAACGAAGTGTATTTTTTTTAACCCCAGCAAAACACAATTATGCTAAATCTTAAAAGGCTTTCTTTGTCAATATTTAAGGAATAAAATATGACGCACTCATGTGTTATAGCAAAATAATCACTTATGGTGTGATGCACTACCATTGCATCACACTTTTCATCTGTTTATAGTTACATCATAAGCTGTATGATGTAAGTCTTTTTTTTTTCTCTTTCTAAAATTAAAACAAACAAAAATGGAAGAAAAACAACAGTTGTCATCTTACCAAGTTTTATCAAAATATTTGTTTACCTGTTCTATTTTTACACTGTCGTGTTAACGAATTCAGGTGATTGGGATCATTGCAATGTTGTCAGTACACCTGTCAGGCATTATGGTAACAGGATACAGTATTGCGCAGCTTTTACGTCATTAGCCCAGTGATGATCTACAGGTGTCATGGTGTTAATTGGAGGAGTTTGACTGTCACACACTTCTCCACAGCTCTGTTTGAGTCAGAAAGCAGCCAGGAGGTGAAGAGCAGAGGCATAAACACAGTGAGTTCTCTCAGAGAAAGTTCTCTCGCTTCTGTTTCTGTTGCTCTTATTTTATTCATTTTAGTGTTTTATTTTACTAAGTTTTTTCCCCCAAACAGCTCTCACTCAGGATTATCAGTGAATCCCGGATGATATATTTTGTTTAATCCTTATGTTCATTTCAGGTCAAAAATGTGAAATAATATTAAAATAATTAATAAGTATGTTTTACAGGAGTTTTAGGAGTGTCTAAAACCTCCGTATTATATACAATACACTATAATAAAATATTATCAACCTTAACATTCAGGAAACTTTATTTATCAGTAAAAAAGCCTGCATTGGGTTGGTAACTCATCCCTATGATAGACGGGCCAGGTCCAAAGTGACTCCACACAGGATAAACAGACTAGAGAATGTATGGACTGGGTCTAACTGGTTTAAAACTAATATAGATTTGTACTTAATTTGCGACAGGTGTGCTTTATACATAATGTGTGAGAATCTTGATCAGGCAAAATGAGTTAGGATTAGTTTATCGCTCTGAATATCCAAAAGAAGTACAAGTAAAAAAATGTATGTACTCAAGTATTAAATAGAAACTTCTGAAATTAATGTGTCTTTAAAAAAAACAAAAAAACACTTATTTACATTTCCTAAACTGTTCGCTATTGTTTTAAATCATCTATGTGGTATCCAAGTGTGCTGGATATATTTATTACTAATGCTATCTAGTTTATTAATGAATTATTCTAAATAAAAGATCGTGTAAATGAGAAATATTTGCCATAGCTTTGACTTGCTGCCTAACAAGTTTATATAATCACTGAAAGTGATGCTAATCTAACATGGCATTAGCAAAGAATGTAAATACGTGAAATACTCACAGAATCGACTCTGCAAAGTAGCACATCTTACCTCAACGTACCTTTTCAGATATGAAATTTGCAGTTTATGATTTCAAGGAAGGCATAGGAGAAACCGCTTTATAGTCGCACACGCTAAGGTTTCCTTACACTGCCGTTAGCTTTGATAACGATATGTAATTCATGTGCGAAAATGATTCCGCACGCTCCCAGAACCATTTAATCACAATTTGAGTCCTGGAATATGCCTGTACCATCAGGAAAGGGGAAAAAAAACTTGATCAAAACCAGATGTGATAACTTTGCCATTCAGTACATGCAGGTCGTCAGCTGACTTCATTTTATTGCCACATAACGTTGCTGAGCCTAAACCTAACCAAGCTCCTGTAAGCAACCCCAGATCATTACACTGTCTCCAGAGGCTTGTACAGTGGACACTATACAGTAGATGATGGGTGCATCGCTTCATGTGCTTCCCTTCTTACCCTGATACCCCCATCACTCTAGAACATTCTAGATCACTCTTTTTTCAATGTTCATAAGACCACATGATTTTTTTCCTTTTGCTATAAAATCCAATCTTTATGCTCCCTAGCTAATTTAGGCAGTTTTTACTACAGTAGGTTCACTAACAAGTGGTTTTCTTATGGCACACAGGTGTTTGGCACACCCAATCCTGTGAGTTCTCATCACATTCCTAACCCAGTTGTTGTGTCATTTTAAATCATCTTAGTTGTTCTTCACTTGATCCAGGCCAACAATTCTGGACAGACAGTGTGTAATATGAGTTGTTGCTGAATCCGAGATATTAAAAGATTTTACAAAGATAGGGCCAGGGGTCTCATCCATATCCATATGGATTGATGGACGCTTTGGTGCTAACTACAAAACATGGCACATGGCACCTGATTTAAATTTTTATAATTATTAGCTGAATTTAATAACTAATAAAAATAAGAAGAAGAATCATCAAGTGAAATATATATTTGGCAAAATCATACTTAAGCAGAGTAATGGAGCAAAATCACTGTGTAGTGTGTGTAGTAGTCTATGCAGTTGCTTTTACTTAGATCTTACCACTCCTTGTTTTATGCGAGAGCTGATTCTCTTATTAACTCTGATATTTTTGAAGCCGCTGTTTATTAATAGTCGTGCTCTGAGTAACAGCTCGTGTCTCTGGCCTTTTCTGCAGTGGCTGCTCAGCCTGCTGGCTGTGTGAGCGCGCTCAGATGTGACACCTCAGCAGGACAGACCTGGACGGCCAGGACTATGCAGACGTCATCCACCTGGACCTACGTCCTCTCTCTCGTTCTCTATATTTCTTTTCATTTACGTACATCACTCTGGATTCTCTCTCATCTCTCTCTCTCTCTCTCTTTTCACCCACCTACCCACTGATCCTTCCATCACACAGGTCATATGGGTCATTCCTGATTTTGGTCCAGACACTTAATTTTGTGTTTTCAAATAGAATCAGAATAAGACATTGCTTCTGCATTACTATATTTTTTATTAATCGTACTTTTTTTCATCATCTTCCTGTTATATTATCGAGCATTTACCTTGGGTTTATCTGATGGATATGATTTGTATCGTACTTCTATTCTATCCTGTCTAATTTTACATGAAGTCTATTGTCGTTTCACAAACATGCTACGAATCCATCCGGGTTGTTTTTTAACTATATTAACTGATACGATGTTAGTAATTAATACCAGTACCAGCATTTCATCACATCCTGTTATAGACTTGGCCGGAAAAGAACTTGTGGAATTTATTCATATAAACACGATGAACAATGATCAGAATTTTTCCAGTGTTAAGCAAACATTAAAAAAATAAGCTTTATAAGTTATGCCAAATTCTTTACATTTTTCAGTTGCTCAGCAAAATTCCCAGTGTTGAACTAAGATCCTACAGTTATAGTCATTTTGATTTTAGAGTTCAACAGATATTTTAGGAATTTAGGAAGCACATTTATTCTATTGGAATTTGGTCTCAAGTGTGACGTGAACTAAACTTTTTTTTATCCTTACTATATCCGAAATCATTAACAGGATCTGAGGGTGAAGATGGATTTATATTTCCTCATCCTGTCTTTTTAGTCTTTCTTCCAGTAGGCATGGGGATCAACGATCTTCCAAATAAATCTGAGCATCCAATTATAACCACGGATCTTTCTTTTCATAGTGGATGCGTATACATACACCTCCACACACACACACATACACACACACAGAGCTAGGGGAGCGAGAGTGACTGCTGGTATTAAAAGCGATGTCTCAGCAGCGCTGCACGCATCGCCTCTATTCTTGTCGTTCTGACGCCATGCACCACGTCATCACGCCATCGCTCCCTCCTCCGCTACGTTCTCCCTCTCTCTCTCCTTCCAGCTCTCTCTAGTAACTGGCTCGGTCTGCTGCCTCCTCTCCTTGTTCCCGTTCTTCTCTCGCTCTCGCTCTCTCTCTCTCTCTCTCTCTCTCTCACAAACACACAGGCACACATGCTCGCTCACACACTTTTTTATATATGCTTGTCCTTTTTCCTGAACTCCTATTTATAGAATTGTATTTATGCAAGAAGAAGCAGAGGTTGCCCCCGGCAACAGGCCAAGCATTTCGGGAAAGGAACACCTGTCAGCCTGGAAACAGCTGTATCCATCCTGGCATCTTTTTTTCCTCTTGTTCTTCTATTTTTTCTTCCTCCATCTATGTCCATATGGAGCTTCCTCCTCTCTCTCTCTCTCTCTCTCTCTCTCTCTCACACACACACACACACACACACGCACACGGTGGTCTGTAGATTTGGCGTGAGTTAAGTTGTCTAGCTGTACACTACACGTTTGTCAGACCACACACTGAGGAACGTCCTGTCATCTCCCGGGACATACACCTCCCACAGAGCAGGATCAAATCTCTTGAAATCGTGGTCATACCATCACACTTACACCCCAGCAGAGTCTGTACAACCAGCATGGGTCAGACAAATAAATGTCTCTCTCTTCCTCACGCACAGACCCACACACATGCCGACACTTGGGAATCGATGCTAAAGCCTTAACTGCACTAATATCGCAAAAGATTCTCTTACTTGCTACCCAACCTTGATGTGACCTTGAAAACTTATCTTAATCCCAGGAATTTCTTCAATAAAACAATTCCAATGTGTTTGTAGAAATATAACCAAATGCAATCTAAATTTATTTTATTGAAACACTTCAAAAACTGACACTCATTTATTGGACTAATAAGGACTAATTCAGTCAGTTTTTGCTATTAGCTCCAAGTGCAGTCATGTTCACCATGGTATCAATGAGGAAACTATGGAAATAGTTAATCCAGTGCAAAACTTCAACTTAACCTTAATGGTTGGTTATGTTCTAGAGTAGGGATTCTAAGGGATTCTTAAGGTCCAGTCTATAAAATTAGCTTTTTTTCATGTTGGGATTCAGATCTCTATATATGCGGTCATAGTAAGCAGTTTAAAATTTCGCTATGTAATAGCATATTAATAATAATATCACCTGTTTTCAATAACCACATTAAACATATGGACAGTTTGAAATTTGATGGCCTTGTATATTTCCTTGTATTTGGATGGAATAAATACAACGATATTTAACCAATCTTCAGTGAATCTTTATTTGCACATTGCTGGGTTGTAAATAAATGTAAATTGACTCTGATTGCTCCGTCAGACCGGGCTCTCAGCTCAGGTATTATTATTATTAGCGCCACAGTTTCAGAACAAATAAGACAATCCGGTTTTAAACTTCCCGCGGGAAGAAAAAACATATATTGATCTGTCCATTCATCTTCAAAGTTTCAGTTTTCATAGTCTGTTTTTCTTTTCTTGGGGTAAACTGTGCTATGTCGCGCTTCTGTTTCTGTTTCTTCCGTATCTGTCAATACATGGAAAAACTATCGTGCCCATTGGCTCTGTTGAGTGATACATATAGTGACGCCCATCTCAAGGGTAAAAGCGGCTATATTACTGATATATTAATTATTCTCATTTAGCAAAAAAGCATCAGGATCTGGATAGGCCTGTCCACCATTTAGTGATGTCTGTTCTGTTTTTCCTAACAAGGGAAAGCTTATCCTCTGGTTTAGCACTTAAAGGGGACCTACAGTATAAAGTAAAATTCTTTAATAGGTTTTAAAAACATGAAATCAAACAGTCCCATTTGTATTGCCCTGGGCTTAAAAAAGTCATCTAGATGTTCCCCTACTGTGTCCTCATATCATGAGATACCCTCACCCAGCTTGTTCCTCAGCTCTGCTCATTTACATAGACACTTAAATGACACATTTTGACATGAAGTTTGGGGTTTTTCAGCTCGAGCTTGAACACACACATTCCATGGAACTCTGAGACTGGCTAAAGGAATAATAAGATATGGGAACTTTAACCTTACACCTACTGTATAGTCACAGAAGGGCAGTGACGTTGGAATCATTTTTTAAGAAGTGGTGTAATGTTGATGTATAGCATGCTTTAACACAAGAATTAGGTCAATTCAAATGTATTAATTTCTGATTGCACAAGGCAGGGGTATTCCATAAGTTGGGATATCCTGGGACAACCCCACTCAGGCTTACTCTGCATTGGATAATCTTCAACTCTTGAATTATAGGGCATCAAAAGTCCATTCACTTAATGCCAATTAGGCAATGATTTAAAATGTCATGGCAAATATACACTTAAATCCTTCATGAAAAAAAGTTTTGTGTGGTAAAGGGAAATTGATATTGGTCAGGGCCGCTAGGGAGTATGGCAGGTCAGGGAACACCCCCACTTCCAACGTCTATGCTGGGACATCCATTAACAGATTTATAAAATGGCAGAATACCTCAGAATCCAATCATTTAAAACATACACTGTTGTAGGTATTGTAGCATTTTATTGGTCCATGCAGCTTTGAATCAAAAGAGAGAATGAGGGCCTCCGAGTGGCGCAGTGGTAAAGTGCTCGCCCTATCATCCGGAGATCGCTGGTTCGAACCCCCGGGTGATGCTGTTACCTCTCACAGCCGGAGGTCTAGAGAGAGCTGATTGGCCGAGCTCTCTCAGAGGGGAGGGATGAGAGGTACTCAGTGCTCCCACATTAATGACGACTCTATAAGCCAATCAGGGGCATCTGTGAGCTCACGGCGGCGGAGGGAGCGGATAGCGTTGTCCTCCGAGTGTGTTACACCGCCCCCAGTGAGCGAGCAGTTTGAAAAGATGGTCGGTCACGTGGGTCGGAGGAAACACGTGGGTCGGTCTGTGGCCCTCCCGACTGAGTGGCAGTAGAAGCTTAATGAGCTTAATGTGGGGAGGAATTGGATACAACTAAATTAGGGGAGAAAATCCGGAAAAAGAGGGAATTTTTTTTTTTTTTTTTAAAGAGAGAAAGAAACTTTTTACATTTGAGTGTTACAGCAGTGTGGTAAGAACTTACCTTACCATGGACGTCACTTCCATTTTCTCATTGAAAAGTTATTTCACTGTCATTTAATGCATTTTCAATTAAGTGACCTTTTAAAGACACGATGTCTGTTGTTTGCTTGAAGTGACACCAAAATGTTCCGGAGTGAACTGTTTTCGCTTTAAGATGTGCGCTACAGCTCTTTTAGCCCTGTGATGTCCTTTGTGCATGTCCTTATACTGTAGATGAGAGTGTGTCATACAGTGTAAGAAACCACATACGCAGCTTTGTTTGAGACAGCTTATTGTGAGTTAATGTGACAGTGTGATGATTCAGTCATAGTTATCACAATGCAACCTTCCGCATCTTGTAAGTTTGCTTACCGTCAAGCTGCAGGTAAGTTGATAACTTTAAAAAATTTCTTTCTTTTTTTTTCTCACATTTCATATGAATTCTTATTCGTTTTTCTTTACTCTTTGTTGCGGTTAGCTGGGCGTTGCTTGATGAAAATGACAAGTGAAACTTAATTAAAGTGGTTTTAATATTTTTTATTAATCATAGATGTACTCCTCAGTAATTAATCAGTATGCCAGATGTCTGTTCTTACCTTTCCAGAAGTTGCTGCTGCTCTTTATCATAGCATGACGAATCTTCTTGTAGTGGCTGGAAGATTAACCATGTGTATGACAAAGGTCTAAGCAGTCAGCATTGTATGTGGATGTAATAATGTACCACAAAATACCAAATCAGGAATCTCAAAATCTTAATTAATTTGAAATGAAAAATGTTTTCTCTTCACAAAAGTCCAATCATGGTGCAGCTTTGCAGGAGTAGCGTTTCTGTGCTGTTCACTGATTCAGACATTCTGGAGAGGGGAGGAGGGGCAATAAATAGATTCCTCCAAACCACCTCCCTCCATCTGTGTCCTCCTTGTCCCCGTCTCATCCTCCTGTCCCTCCACCCACTCCGCTTTCCCCCTTTATCGTAGCCATCGCTGGGCCGCAGTGACATGGCACTGCGCCTGTTCCTGCCAGCAAGAGTAATTCGGCGCTGTTCCACCGGGGGCGGCTCCAGGAATAGAGCCAGATTTGTAGTGCAGCGTGTGGGGGTGTATTCATCAGCCTCGAAGGGAGGGGGGGAAAGGAGATGGGATGGGGCGGGGGGGGGACTGTGGAAGTCATCCATCCAGAGGGACCAGAAGCTAAGGAGGACGGGGAAAGTTGTGTAAGGAATCTGCCAAGATGCAAATATAGCTCAGGCTGGCATGTTGATGTTGATGAACACAATACCAGTCAAGTCGTCAGCAGGGTGTATTTAAAGATGCGAAGCTTAATGTATTTACAAGAATGCCAATTCCATGATATTTCGATGAAGAATGCTGGAAATGCACCCGACGCCTCTACAATCCGTAAACTTGCATCACACCAGAAGCTATGTACCAGTCAGCGCAATCAGTCAAACCCATTTTCTATAAATGACCTCTTTCATTAGAGGGTGTATGGGAGTCAGTGCTTACGAACAAGAACAACAATATGGGTAAAATGTCAGCTTTTTGGGTGTGAAGACATCACTTACTGACTAATGCATCACTCAAATTCAATTTGACTGCTTGCCCCCACACTGAATGTTCGGCTGTATTTGTGAACAGTCTACGTCAACTCTGCAACTAAACTTGAATTAGACTACATAATAACAACAAGTGTTCAGAGTTACCATGTTTATTTCATACTTGAGCAGGAGTGGAGTGTGTTACAGTAATCTTGCATGAGATCAAGAAATACACGTACCATACGGTCTGTGATCATGGCCAGCCCCATCCCCTGCACCTTGTTTTTTCACCCCTGCGCCTAGGTGTTCAGCTTATTATTCTGCATAGGGGCTTTTAAAGGAAAATGTGTCTGGGGTAACAAAGATCAAAGTAACAAACAAACTCTCCAAAAAGCTTTAACGCTATTCCGCTTTCAGTTAATTTACTGGCTCATACTATCTAGTGGTTTTAGTTGCAATACAAATCACACCAATTTGGATCATATATATATATATATATATATATGATAAATAGTTATTATAGAGTGCTTGTCCTTTCTCTATAAAATCCCTTGCTACACTAATGCACCAGTGTTTCACTAGTGCTTTGATAACATCAAGGTAGAAATTCTTCTCAGTACCCCGGCGCAATGATCAGACTGCAGGCCTCATGTCTGAAATGCTGGCCTCCCAGGAACCCTTTCAATAGCCCAAACATGCGAAAATGATTTGGAGTGGTACTAACTCCCAGCTGAGTTCCTGCAATGTGCAATGTGCAAGTGGTTCTTATGAACCGTTGTGTGTACAGTTTTCTCCAAGCCACCTGAGCCAGGAACATCATTCATGAATGTACAGTATGGCCTGCTTTAAAAAGTTTGCATCGTTCAAATGTATTGCTGCAGCAATGAGTCTCATCACCATACTATGCTTGTAATCTTTTGTAAATGTCAATCATTTTTTCACCTTCATTCACAAAAAGTTTCATCACAAATCCCAGTTTGACTTAAACACCCCTCATATATTGAAAGAATAACCCATTGCTTCATTGGATTCAATCAATGATATAATGAAGACTCATGAGTGAACAGATAACATGTTCTCAGTTACAGCGACAGTTACACTGCTTCCATCTGTCTAAGATACCAGTAAACTTAAGATTTTTTTTTTTTTTACTGAGCTTTTTTTATATAATAAAACAGCTCTGATCCATCGAGCCATTGACTCCATTATGCATCTAAAGCATATAAGTTGATCGGACTTATTTTTCCAGTTCATCCCACAGACGCTCGATTGTACTGAGATCTAGAAAATTTGAAGGCCATGTAAACACCTCAAACGTTTCTGCAGTGTGTCAGGGCACATTATCCTGCTTGAAAGAGGCCACTGCCATCAGGGAATACTGCTGCCATGAAGAGGTGTACTTAATCACCAACATTGTTTAGGTATTGTGTGTCAAAGTAACATACGCATTAATGCCAGGACCCAAGGTTTCCCAGCAGAACATTACCCAAAGTATAACACTGTCTCCATAAACTTGCCTTTTTATTCATAGTGAAACATGAATGGTTGAAGGAACATGACAAAAAGCATGAGGAACATTACATGAAAGTGTCAGAACACACATCGTATATACACTATATATAGTGTAGCTAAAGACTGCCCATGCTGATTCCTGTGCACTGCTGATAGTGATTATAGCATGGGCATGTGGGCATCAAAACTTGACCATGAAGAAACAGAAGAGCGTGGTCTGAGCTGATAAATCATGTTTTTTTATGTTTTGTTTTTGTTTTAATTATGCGAACTTGGGCAAGATATGGTACCAGGATGTAGTATGAGGCAGGCCAATGAGGTCAGAGTGATTTTCTGGGAAACCTTGAGTCCTGGCATTCGCATGGATGTTTACTTTGACACCTATCACCTACCTAAATATTGATTGCGGCAGATTAAATCCACTCCTTCATGGCAGTATTCCAAATGGCAGTGACCTTTTACAGCAGGATAATGTGCTCTGTCACACTGCAAAAAATTTATCAGGAATGGGTTGAGGGGCATGAAAGGTTTGAGGAACATGACAGGTTTCAGTATCTGTGGGATGTTCTGGGCAAACAAGTCTGACCAGTAGAAGCCCCATCTCTCAACTTTAAAGGATCGTTTCACTAGTGCTTGGATACCATTAAGGTAAAAAGACTTCTCAGTTGAAGATTATCCAATGCGCATCATGATCAGAGTGCCTGCTTCACGTCTGAAATGCTGGCCACCCAGCTTTAATGTCCTAAACATGTGCAAATGGCTCTGAGCGAGTTCAGGACTATATGAGGACGTGACAATAATTGCCAGCCGAGTTCCTGTAACGTGCAATTGATGTTTGTGAATCATTGTGTGTACGCCACCTCGGCCAGGATCATCATTCATGGATGTCCTGCCTTCTTTAAAAATTTGGCACCATTCAAATGTTTTATTGCTTCGAAGATTATCACCACCCTACTGTGCTTCTGTAAATGTCAATTGATTTTACACCTTCATTCACGAAAAAAAATGTTATCACAAGTCCCGGTTTGATTTGAACACCCCGCTGGTATAAAAAGAATAACCCAGGCATTTATGTGATACAATATTTTGAGTTCAAATGTAAAGGGATATGTAAAAATGTATGAAAACGTGTGTAATTGTAGTAATATCGTGCTACTAATATTTGTTATCACTGCCTTAGAGAGTAGCATCAATACTGTAAATCAGTCCGTCTTGGTCCACTGCTCTGTGCAGACCATTTTAAGCTCTTTTATTAGGTCTTAGGTTTGAGGTTTGTGTATGGACATCTCTTATCATTTAATTTCATTTAGTTTTGAAATGTGACAAACACAAAAAATCATCTAAAACTGGGATCTTTGGACTCTTTATTCCCTCCTCTCACTGAGTGGGAGTTTAGTTCTCATAGGTTCAATTCCTGGTAAGTATCCAACTATTTTTACAGAAGTATTTTTACCTGTTTGCGTCAATTTTTTAGATCCATTACCTGATTTGTCAAGGTCAACAACCATTTTTCTCTTTTGTGTTGGATGATGCTCGGTCTTCATATCCTAATGGATAACATTCATCTTTACTTATAAATATTAGGGTCATGGTGGATCTGGACCAATGGGTGTAAGGCAGGAGAATTTGTCACGGATGGGAGGCAAGTCTGTTGCAGGGGACTATGGATACTCTGGAGAACCCAGAGGGAACCCAGATGAACAAAAGTAAAACATGTGAAGCTCCACACAAACAGTAACCTGAGCTCAAGTTATAATGAGGGACTCTAGAGCTTTGAGATTGCAAAGCTCCATATTGCCCCACCATGCCACCCACCTCAAGTTTATACCCCAGGTAACATATTGTGAAAAGTAACAACAGCGGACTGTGAAAATTTATACTATTCATGTGTTTGGTCTCCGTAATGGTTCAGATATTTTTTTTTAACTTTTTAAAAAAAAGTTATTTTAATGAGAATTAATTCTAGAGGGCACGGTTAATGGTGTGGTGTCAATAAATTATATCTGCGCTATATCCTATGATGAATCAGACTGGCACCACAGGTGTGTTGCTCATTAATGGAGTGCTAAAAACACACTGGCAACCAATCATCTAGACACGATTCTGTGTGCCATAAGGACCGAATGCTAATATTAAGATGCTGTACTTAGAAATGTGCAAAGAATGACATCAGAGGATTAGATCAAGGTCTAAAATTAAGGTTTTAATATTTGTTCGCTTCTTCTTTGTTACACAATTCCAATAAAAACATACAGTTGTTTTTTGAAAAAAGAAAGTTATGTTAGATCAGGAACCTGTCCAAGAAACACTGACCATGAGGAAGGAATACATCCTGGAAGGGCTGCCAGTTTATTATACTGCAGGTCACGGTGCACACACATATTTACACCTAATGGCAACTTAGCATACTGATGTTTTCGGGAGATGGGAGGAAATCTGAGAACCCAAACAAAAACCCACATGGGGACATGGGAAACCCTAAACAGTCAGTAACCCAAGCTCAAGATCGAACCAGGGACCCGGTACTAAAGGCAAGTCACCCATGATAATTATAATGTTGGCTAAACTGTATTTGCATACAGTCGCACAAGGTAATTACTGAGAATTAAGTTCTTGCTAGCATAAACTTTTTTCTCTGCATTTCCCATGTCTGAAATATGAGACACTATTTGATGTGCTTAAGCCCATAAAGCATAATTAAGGATCACCCAAAATCTTTTCTGTACTCAGGATTTGCCCTGACTTGGAATTTTGCACTGTATAATACCCAGGAGCTCATAGAGTAAAATACTGTTTTGTGGCCTACTTACACCTCACAAGATGAATCCAGTCAAGCAGTCACGTCCAACATGGCACGCAGATGTAGGTCTACAGATCCCTTCAAAGATCTAACAATAATATAATAAGATTTTTCCTTTTTATTTTCAGTCTCCACAATCCTGCCAAAAGCATTCAAAAAGTGTTCACGATGTTCCACTATAATTTGAGCAGCACTGTAAATATCAGGCCTAAACCACAACCAGTTCTTTGGTAATGTCACACAGAGTTGCTGATGTGGCTAGAGGACACAGTGGGACTAAATGAGCAACATGTTACAGCGCAGCCGAACATAATTGGGTGCAGCCATCTTGGCCAACAGAGTGACTCTTTAATGACTCTTTTTCCATGTTGCACCTTCTGCCTTGCGAAGCCTGAATTTGGAATTATGCAAATAATAATATAGTTGTGCTTTGAGCTTAATTCTTAAATGCATACTATCCGTGCTATTTTACATAGCATTTGCCTTTGCTCTTCCTGTTGTGGGTTGCCGTGGCAACAGGTTGCGTCAGTCCAAACTTGTTTAACCCCAGCCACAGATTCCAGCACCTCCTGGGGGAATCTCCAGATACTCCCAAGCCAACTGTGGGATTTAATCTCTCCAGCATGTACTGGATCTGCTGCAGGGTCTGTTTAGTTGTCTATGTCCTTAAAAAGTGCCCAAACCACCTCAACTGACTGGCCTCAAACCCAGCTTTCTTCCAAGGCTCTCCTAGCCTTCATTCTTTTAATCACTACCCTCTTGTACCCATCAGTGATAGAATGAAGATTGATGAGTAAACAGATAATTTTGCTCACAAATTGAGCTCTATCTTTAGCGCTGCAGACAGGTACAGAGACAGTTACACTGCTTCCGGTTGTGAGACTCACACTCTCTTTTTCAAAGACCAATCTACTTAAGTGTTTCTTCAAACTGAGCTTTTATATATAGCAAGCCAGCCCTGATCCATACAGTAGGAGCATGGACTCCACTAGGCATTCTAAAGGTGTGCTGTAGTATCTAGCACCAATTCCTCAATAGCAGATCCTTTAAGTCCTTTGAGTTACGAGAGTGGGCCCTTCAAGGATCGGACTTATTTTTCCAGCACATTACACAGACGATCAATTGTATTAACATCTGGAGAATCTGAAGGCCATGTCAACACCTCAGGCTTGTTATTGTGTTCCTCAAACCATTCTTGAACCATTTTTACATGGTGGCAGGTCACATTATCCTGCTGAAAGAGGCCAGTGCCGCCTCTGCCAGGTTGCCTTCTTCCTATAGTGCAAGATAAATGGTTTAAGGAACATGACAGGAAGGTGTCAGAACAAACATTGCATTTCAGATTGCTGTGTATGGAACTGCAGAGCTAAAGACTGGTCAGAGTGCCTATGGTGATTCCTGTGCACTGTTGAAAGTGTCTAGTATGGGCATGTGGGCATCAATAACTCGACCATGGAGCAATAGTAGAATGTGGTGAATCTTTTTTTTTTTTTTTTTTTTTGCAGACCAGAGTAGGCAGTGTGATGCTCTGGGCAAAGGTCTCCTGGCATTTTTGTGGATGTTTACTTCTGTAATGGGGATGTTTACTTCTGTAGATGTTTATCTGCATTGCTGCAAATCAAATACAATCCTTCATTACAGCAGTATTCCCAGCCTTTTCAGCAGGCTAAGGTGTTACACTGCAAAAAATTATTAGGAATAGTTTGAGGAACACTAGTACTTGGAAGAACATTACAAAGAGCCCGAGGAACGTGATGCGTTTTAACTTGACCTTCTGTTTGAATATCTGTGGGATGTGCTGGACAAACAAGTCTGATCCATGGAAGCCCCACATCAAAACTTATAGGATTTAAAGAATCTGTTGTTATGGTCTCTTTTATGTAGTTATTATATATTACCTATATTGAATTATTTATTGAAGATTTGGGTATGTATTTTTAGAAAATATTTCAGGTGAGACATTATTTGCTGCCCGCCAAATGTATGTGGACACCTGAGAGCTAAACATACACTTCCAAAAACAATGGGCTTTAATATTGAGATGTTCCCCTTTTGCTATTTTAACAACCACTACTATTCTCAGAGGGTATTTTGGTGCACGTCTGTGGGGATTTCGGCCCATTCAGCCACAAGAGCAAGAGTTTGAAATCATGTCTTCGTTGATATACATCTTTTATGGTAATGAAGGTAGATTGTGTTGATTTTTCTTTTTACCTACCAAACTGTATTGATCATTCACTGCTCCCCTTTTAAATAAATGTATTATGGATATAGTGAGAAAGTAAAGTGATGGGACTATACAGAACATAACGAAAGACCATGTCTTTGATGGTTTCTAAATAGGGAGAGAAGCAAAGAGAACTGATTGACAACGGGAACCACGAGGATGTGCAGATGAAGAACAAGGCAGGTAAGACAATTTGTCTTCCACATGATGTCCACCTATCTGTCTTTCCCCACCACCTGTTCCTCATCCTTTCTCTCTCTCTCTCTCTCTCTCTCTTCTCACATCCTCCTCCAGGAAAATTGGGCAAGCGTTGCATAAGCGCTGGAGGAGTGGTAGGGTGACGGCCATGAAGAACTGAAGAGAAGGTGGGGGTTGAGGCAGAGTGGAAATTAATGGAAACGCAAAGAGGAGGATGGGAAAGTGTGCCCTTTCTCCCCCTCATTCTCCCTCTCCGGTGCTGTCTGGCATGCGTCCTGCCGAAAGTAGGCTATGTTTGACGTGCTTGAGGGTAAGGCTGAGTCACAATACGCCACTGAATACTAAACCCACTGATTGCATTGGACTAAGGCTTTAGCTTGCATCATTGCAATATCTTGCATGATACAATATCAGTCCATCATCCTCATCATCTTCTCCACAAGATGGGGTGGCAGTGACAGCAGGATTAGCGAAGACAATTGGCGGTAGCGCCCAATAATAAACTAAGTGTGACCTTCGGATCCCATTAACATTAAACAAGTATGTTTGGTATGAGAGAAATCATCCTTTCTATTTTTCCTTAAAAACTGTTTGTTTGAATACGAGACTGTGGAATTCAGTGCTCTCTATGACAATACAGGCCAGTATCAAAGTCCTGCACAGTTTCCTGTTTCTGTGTTACTTCCTCAAACACTTGGACAGTGACGCTCCTGGAGGGAAGAAATAGTGTAATGGAGAAGTATCCAAGTACACGTCATTGCATATGAATTTAACTCAACAACGTAAACTATGACATGAATTAGATTACAGTTAGTTACAACTACTGGCAGGAATGGATAGATTTTACTATGGCAACATATTCTCTTCTCATCTATGAGCTTATTTTGGCATGGACATTGGTATTAGTTACAGGCAAATAAATACAAAGCCTGAACGTTCTGAAAAAGGTCCTATTAGGTCATATTAAAATCTAATTTATTTTAACAGGAATCTTAATAATTGTTTTAAAAGATTGTTTGATGAATTTGAACACAGCTCTTTAAAGCATCTGAAAGAAATGAAAGCAGCAGTGGCGTAAACACAAACTAGAACATCTGGTAAATTTGCAGCTACGTGCCACTAGAAACATGTACCCAATTCAGGCGCTGAATACACAATAACTTACGATTAATATGAAAACAAAAGCCACCTGGAAACTCTGCCCTGTCACTCCTACATGCTCTTTATCGCTAGCTTAACAACTTCACAAGTTCTTTTATATTGCCAAGGAGATACACAAGTAATGTGGTTGTGGTTGTTACCTACTCAAACACCATTCATTAACTTAGGTACTTACTCTCTTGTCCTGGACCTGTTTCGCCTTTCATAATTTAGAAAATATGACTTTTATTTTTCCACTATTCAATTTTTTTTTTAGATGCATTGTATATAAATGACGTGGTATTACAATGCACATTTATGTCCACCAATGATCATTAAAGAGTATCAGGCTGGCCCTTTTCTCTTGTCATCATTTACTCCATAGTATGAGTCTGATGAATACAACCTTTTCAGTTTTCAATGACTTCCTTAGTCATAAAAAAAATGTCAGGTGGCGTGTGTCTGGCCACAAAAATACTGGGAGCACGGTAGGAGAACCATGACTGTCTGCTGTGTGACCGTCCTTCAGCCTAATTTCTCTGATTTCCACACATTCCAGACCCGGCGCAGACACACACAGTGAGACAGCCAGTCAGTGAGACAGCATGAGAGGCAAAAGCAATGACCTCATGCTGCTGGACATGCCAGATGTTTCCAGACACGACCAAGTGTTTCCCCACTTATGAGTAACCCGGGAGAAGATTATACGGGAAGAGAACGCACAGACGCTGTGACACACTGACTTAGTTTTGACCAGGGAGGAGACAGAAATCCCTATTTTATGATCACAAATCATAAAATGATTTGGGAAGAACTGATTAGTATTAATACATATATGGCAGTACTTTTGGATTATTGATTCTGATCATTCCGGATTATTGTTGGGTAATTTTCTGAAAATAGCACATGTTGTAAGTTAAATAGGCCCTTATGTCGATGTTTTGAAACATGATCTTAATTAATACTGTATAGTAACAACTTATTCAGAGGGTGTTCTACAAAATCTAAGGCTAATACTGTAATATTTAGTTTTATTTTTACTTAAGAAAAATTTATAATCCTCGGCATGTCGATGCCTTCTGTAAGTGGATGTTTATGTAACATTAATGGAAGGAGTCTTCAGTTTTAGCACTTTGTCCCAGTTAACATACCACCATAGAAAATCTTAAAGACACATCATGTTCTTCAAATGACATGAAAGAAGACACCCCATGATCTCTGTCTATCTATCTCTCTATCTACAGTATGAGCACACCACATTCGCTAATCCTTACATAACTTGGTATAGGTAATGTACAGTATTTCTCCATGTGTAAATGATGATTGTGATGATGAACAGAGCTATTCTGTAACCTGGATTATGTAAGGCGATTGTACACAATCAGATTAAAGGTTCTTTATTCGGATTACGTGATTGCCATGTTGACATCAGTGAATCATAGTCTATTGATTGCAAATTTACAGGGTGTGAAAGTAAACTGCCTAACAGCAGCTGTTATGACTAACATAACAGCGTGTGATTTCTTGCAGTAGCAATAATAACTCAGAATAAAACAGAAAACCTAAAATATTAACTCTCTTAACTAGACATAATGTGCACATAAGAAAGAAAGAAGAAAAAACTCTTCATGGTTGTCAGTTATGTACATGCTGCTATTTCTTTTTGTGGTTTTATTGAATTAATCCAGGATTACTTGTGACAAAAATACACAAAAGTCATCTAGAAGATTATACCTATACGTATTTAATTTATAACGAGCACTGGATTACATTTCTTCCGTGATCTTCTTAATACTGCACAGGGGCTTTCTGCTTAAACTTATATCCAAACCTATAGCTCATAACTAAACCTATTGCATTACTTTGTGTGTATTTGTGTAAAATATCTGTCTCTGGTGTGCCAGAGGTGTGTGTCAGGACTGTAAAAAACAAAGCCAGAATAAACAGGGGGTCTGGCGGCATACAGTACGATTTATTTTTAGTATCAATACTCTGCGCAGCTTTGTGTGTTTGTGCAAAGTCCTGAAAGTGAAAAACTGCGTGCAAGGGTACGTACGTGAAAGTTTGACATAAAGCTTCAAAAAACAAAAGAACAAACGTCCATTTTTAATATCCGAGTTCCTTTTCACTTCACTTTCCATTTCGCTTTTGTGTGTGATAGGAAGTTAGAGGCTCTGCTTATGTAATGGCGTCTGTGTGAACAGCCAGGAGGGGTGTTACCAGAGCAGGCCTGTAGTGGGACGAGCCTGACTGTTGCCTGGTTACAAATATTTTGGGCAGGGAAATGGGCAAACATGTCCTGCCTCCCCAGGAAATGGGCCGCTCTCGTGACTGCTGCAGGGGGCTCGAGTCGCACCAACACCACAAAACAAAACAGGAACACTGAGAGCATGCGATAAACAAAACCTGCTGTTTGGGTTTCACGATGTTCTTCCTTCTAAAGTTACAGAGTCGCCGCTGCAGCTTGCTGCTGCTGGAAAAGTTGCTGGATTACATTCGTGATATAGATAACTTTCTATAACTTTGAAGATATATAGATTGCTTTGGTGCATACATAGGTATAAATATACAGTACATTAGTGATAGGCATTGTTCACAATTTGATTCCATTTCTGTTTTTTTTTTTTTTTAATAAAGGTAGTATAAAAGTAGTAAGATAAAAAATAAATTTAAAAAAGTTATGTTGTTTAAAGTGCAGTCAAACTGCAGTCTTTATGTTCTGATAATAGTTGAACTTGATTTGCGGTTAAGTGCAAACGTCTGAGTAAAGTTGCAAAAAGAAGCCAAGTTTACTATATAGTGTTGTACTATACTATACAAAATTCTATTTATGCTTTTTACAGTATATATAAATTAGCTGTTGTTCCACTTTCTGCTAAGAACTGCTAAGATCCAGTCTAAGAACTGCAATTTTCCCTGCTGGTTATATTATCATTCATCTCCCGTAACCGGTTTATCCTGGTCAGGATCACGATGGATTCGGAGCCAAACAATGGGTGCAACCCAGAAGCACATCCTGGGTGGGACACCAGTCTATCGCAAAGCACCATACACATACATACACACACACACACACAAACACACACACAAACACACACACATTTATACCTACAAGCAGTTTAGTACAGCCCACTTACTAGCATTTTTTGAGGAGAAAGTAGCAAACCTGGAGAAGCTGGATGAACTTTCATATCTTTTTAAGTCTATAAAAAGTATTTTTTAATTGTCGTGGAAGCTTTTTTCATAATTACTGATTACACCTACTTATCTTAATAGACGTGTCAATGTGGGCGAACCTTTTGAACTTGATAATAAACATAATTGCTGACTTAAGACGCATTATTACTTTTCACAGTGTATGAGATAATCTCTATAATATATTGCCCAAATATTAAAACATGTCATATAAATATCCTCTTATTACTTAGTACTACTACTACTACTACTAATAATAATAATATAATAATAATAATAATAATAATAATAATAATAATAATAATAATAATAACAATAATTACTAAATTTCTCTTGTCTCATCAAGCAATGTGATATTGGCTAGTATAGAAAATAGGCTTGCATTTAAAAAAAAGTAATAAAAAATACTAAATAAAAAATCACTTTTGCAAATGCCCCTGGGTTCACCAGCTGCCCTTTGAGTTTTGCATACACTTATGCCATTCCACTGTTCAAGGTTTTTGCAGGAGCACTATGGCAGTGGTCACACTTAGGTGTCTATTTAAACAAACAAACAAACAAACAAATAAATAAATAAATAAAAGATCTGACACTTCCAGAACTTTGTCATTAGACGTCTTTGGTTGCAATAGTGCTAAAATATCCACCAGTGAGCACAGCACGTTACGATACGACTCACGACCAAGGAGTTTGGTTACAATAATTCTGTTTACATGGACAATATTTCTTTTGATCTAATTGAAACCATTCTGATCAGAGAGTTCAAGCTGTTTACATGGATGCTGATCTGAGAAGATATGTGGTTACATGCTCAAAGCATTTCAGTTTAGGCCTAATTTGTTTGACATGTGCAAATTTTATTAAATTTTTTTCAACTTGTGGGGCAAACTTGTACAGAACGAATATAATTCCAACAAGAAAGAAATGATCAGATTGAATTGTTTACATGGCTAATATTTTCCTATTGAATGAATTATCACATATTAACACCATATCTCTCATTCTGGTTGAAAATTCATTCTGAGCGGGCCAGATCAGGTCAGGTTGAGGTGTTTAAATTATGCATTTTCATTCTGATTGGGTTATTATTCTGATTATTAGTGTGATTTTTATCCATGATAGAAAAATCATACAGTGTAAACCCAGCCGAAGGTCCAAAAGGAAAATAATTTTTATGTACTTCGCAGATTCCATTCAATTCAATTTTATTTAATTTATATGGTGCTTTTAACAATGTTCATGTTCACAAAGCAGCTTTACGGATTAAAAAAAGAGAAAATGTTTTGAAAGATGTGAGGAAATGTCTATAAATTATAGTTATCAGTTTGTCCCTGTTTGTTCCTGATAAGCAAGCCATGGCGACGGTCACAAGGAAAAACTCTCTGAGATGACAATAGGGAGAAACTTTAAGAGGAGCCAGACTTATCAGGGAACCCATCCTCATTTGGGTGATATCAGATAGATATAGCGGGGATTGATTTGCAGTCCTACTGTGTGTTGGGTGGCTGAAAGATCAACATAATGGGACAGGTATTAAAGTTAATATGAAGTCCACTTTCGTTGTTGGAGACTCCTGTTTGTGGGAATTTCAGTCCTAAACTATGGAGAGGCTGTAGTCACAAGCCTCAGATAAATACTGCCTGCGTCAGCCGAGTCCAAGACCATCTTCATGGTCAAGTAAAACCGTGCTCAGCCACCACATGCAGATGAAATGTAAATAAAGGTACTTTTTAAAAACATATTTCCACCCAAAAAACAACTGTACTACAGACACACTAATGACCTAAAGTTTACAGTGTGCAGTTGTTGTTTTACATATCATTCCGGCTTTAGTCCTGTGTTAATGTTATAGTAACCTAACCTCTTCTTGGAAGGTTTGCCTCTAGATATTGGAGCATGCCTCGTATTTATTTTTATTTTTTTTACTGGGCTGTGCAGGACACACAAGCTCTTCCAATCCAACTTGGGCAAATCATGCCTTAATGCGCACTGAAGCATTATGATATTGGGATATCGGTTTGAGGATAAGTTCCAAAGAATGAAAATCTTAATGCTGCAGGATACAAAATACAACAATACAGTTGTGTGCTAGCATATTTGTGGCAACAGTTTGTGGAAGAGCTAGATATGGATGTGACATTCAGGTGGCCACAAACTATTGGGTATTTAGTGCGCTTGCAGTTAACTACTTCAACTTCAACAGCAATTCATTGTTTTAATTTATTTTTTATTTTATGTTTGGTGATAAAATAAAATAAAAAAACAAGCAAGGTCCGAATTCTTACAAAAGGCGCTAGCACATTAGCTATCTCTGTTCTAGCTAGCAACCCACCCTTTTTTTTCTGCTCATATGCTAATGCACGACAGTTAACTTATCTGTTTGTTTTGAACTCATTTAGACACAACGATTTTTTTTTTTTTTTAGCAAACCTGTTTAGCAACCAGCTATTAACCGTGAGAAAGCTTTCCAACTAGTGGAAAGGTTACGGCTAGCGTCCTAAGCTAGCTAAAACGTTTAAACCGAACAAATACTATGCAATATATTACTATTAATATCTTTTTTTAAATGCTTATATTTTACGCATCGTGTATTGAAATAGGTTTCGATAGTAGTTATAAACCAAATATATCTATGGGACTCGGTGTCTGCTAATCTGCTAATATGGCTCATACCCAATATCTCCTTACTCCCTTTACAAGCGCCCTAGGTAGTGCATAAGAAGTAAAGGCTTCCGCTGCCATATTTAGTGCACGATGTGTACTAGATTAAGTTGTTTAGATGGCGCTCACAGAACCGCTCATTGTGCGACCCAGGGGTTGCCACGGGAGACGGTTGCTGCGCAACAAAAACAAAAAAAAAAGACCAAATCGTCATGACGTCGCTGCGTCAGACGTGCCGGAACGGCGTTTCCATGACGACGTAACGCCTGTACATACACATCTGCAGATTTTCTGTTGTAAGGAGTAGCGGCAACACATGGGACTGATAGACTCGAGATGTTTAGTGTCTAATCAAGAAATACGGAATGTTCAATAGTTTTTTTTATAAGCACAAACAAATAAACACACAGACAATGGTGGAATACAAATTCAAATTTTCATCTTTTATTACCAGATTTGTCTGATGAAATGAAAGAAGAAGAAAAAACAGCTGAGAAATCTGATTGTTTCTCTTCCTCCTCCTTCCTCTGTCTGCGTCCTACATAAGGAGTTATGATGCGCTTTTTTTCTGACGTAGCCACGGGTCGGCAGCTCTTAGCCACTGGTGAGAGAGAGAGAGAGAGAGAGAGAGAGAGAGTTCAGGCTGCGTTTTTTGCGGAGAGATATTCCTGGTGAAAGTCATGTGTTAGTCATGTTGGTTAGAGAGTAGTAGTCTAGCTTAGCTCCTACCTGCCGGGGGACAGAACAGCTCGTTCTCCGTCCGTCAGTGACGTCAGCCTGCTGACTAATTGTTGTCGTCCTCGCGCGGCCCTATACTCAGTGTTGACATTTTCGTTCTGCGTCTTATTTCCTCGCGGCGCACAAAAAGCTCTCCTGCAATTTCCTCCTGCTTTCATTCTTTATTTCTTTCTTCTTCCTCCCATTTCTCAGATCTCAGGCTCTCCTCACGTTGTCGTGCACAGGGAGGAAGCGATGACTTTCTATTCATTCTGAAGTGTCTCACTGTTGTTGCACATGCCTTCCTGGACACGCAGACAATAAGAGCTTTGTGAGGTTCCGGCAAGTTGTGTTCAGTATAGTGAGATGTCCTCAGTGATGATTATGAGAACATCATCTGGCGTGAGATCTTCTTCGATTACATCATCATTAGTATTATTATTCCATCCATCCGTCTAGGAACCTCTGTAGGACCTCGGGTCAACATTCACATGCTCATTCAAACACTAATCTAAAGCCTAATCTGCATGTCTTTGAAGTGCAGTAGAAAATCGAGGTACCCAGAGGTAACCCACCAAGCACGTTGAGAACATGCAATATCCATCCAGCACAGACCCCAAGGCGATAATCGAACCCGGATGCCAAACCAGTGCTAAAAACTTTTCCATCGTGCTGCCTATTATTATTATTATTATTATTATTATTATTATTATTGCTGATGGTGATGCTGGTACATTATCATGATATATTGTTGTTATTGTTGTTATTAATAGCAACATTTTACGTATTTTTTCTATCTGTTGTTTATGTATGTTGTTTATGCATTAAAAATTCCCAAGACATTTGTAAACCCAGTGTATTATTAGGCCACCAGGGATTCCGTGAGACCCATGAGAAAGTTTACAGCGGAGAGTTATGTGCACCGTAAGCACATTTCCACAGACTCATCATTCACACGGGATAACGGATAGCGCCTTCTCTGCTAAACTTCATGCATGTCTGGCAGCATTATTCTGACTTTCAGTCAGTCAGTCATTTCCCTTTCATCTATCTATCTATCTATCTATCTATCTATCTATCTATCTATCTATCTATCTATCTATCTATCTATCTATC
>JAQQZT010000038.1:24409630-24423530 GCA_030068275.1 Clarias platycephalus | reverse complement strand
TAGCGGGAAGGAATTGGCCACGATTAGATTGGGGAGAAAATCGGGGTAAAAAGAATTGGACAGACTAAATTAAAAAATATAAATAAAAAAAATTTACCAATATTTATTTATCAACTCAAAATTAAATAATTTTTTTTGGACAAAAAACATGCATATTAGGATAATTGGAATTCCAAAATTGCCCATAGTGTGTGAATTGATTGTGTGTCCTGCAACAGATTGGCACGCCATCCAGGGTGCAGTTTTTAAAAATTGCAAGTAATTTATCTTGCACTTGAAAGGGTATAATAATTAGATTATTTCTTTTGATTATAACAACAAACAAGTTAAATGATGAAGGATTTCGGAGAACAAATGAGTCTGTCCCGTACAAATCATGTCTAATGTGAAAAAGCCTTTTAAAACCTGTGGAGTTAAATGACGCTTATTTGCTACCTCTGTATCTAAACGGTACTGAAGCACATATAATAACTGGGTTTATTAAATTAACCTATGAAGTTGCTACATATATTACTACTATAGTACTGTGGGGGAAAAATGTTCAGCCCCATTTCTGAAATTTCTGATGCTGTTTAATATATTTCACCCACCAAGCACCATGCGTCATTTATATGCTGCTTGATATATATATATATATATATATATATATATATAGAGCATCTTTTTATGTTTGTATTTTATTCCACTCTCATTGCAACCATCGTTCATAGTACTGTCTGCAGCAGGGAAATTATTTAAGTGGTATTGGAAGAATGGTGTCAGTCTTGCTTTGCTTTTAAACGTCATGAATTGACGTCATAGTGCACTGTATGTTGCAGGAGAAATTATTTAATCTTGTTACTAGTTGTTTGTAAAAAAAATTCTATTCTGCTTCCATTTACTAGAACTCATAGTGTTAAATCTTATCGAGAAAAAGTGTGGGTGTGGGCTTTTATTCCAATCAAGAAGAAGCGAGACCTGGTTTCACCTGTTTAATTAGTCATTCCTTGGCTCTTAATAGACTCTCGGGTGCGGCTTATGCTTGCTAGCAATAAAAGCCTGCACCCACACTGGCCCTTTCTGGAGAAGTTTTTTGCACTCCTGTAGAACACTTTGTCCCATTCTTTGTTGACTTCAGTTTTTTTCCCCCCTCCTGTGTTGCATTATTGTTGCTCAACCACAACCACCTCAAAAGGCAACATTATCATTTTTCAGCATCTATTCACACACGAACCCACTAGAGAAGTTGTTCTGGGAATATTGACTTTGGTGTAAGAAAAGGGCAAAAGGCTCATGAACATTTGTGAGTTTACTGCGTATTCAAGATCGCATCCTAAATAACAGTCTCTTATGATATCGTCTTTGATATTCTGATCAGCGATTAGTCCTTTAACCCGTGTTTACTTGGTGTTTGTTCTCAGCCACATCTGAGTGGATCCAGTTCTTCAAAGATGCAGGAATTCCTCCGGGTATGGCTGCTACCTATGCTATGTCCTTTGTAGACAACAGGTAAAAACCCTTTTCGTGGCAGAGACACACACATCCAATATTTTTTATTTTATACAATTTAACACTGTCAATACTTATTAGATTTTAAGCCTTCTTGAAAGCATTCAGAACTATTTACCCTGTGAGTTCTTGTTCATTTTGTGTGTATGTGTGTGTTACAGAATTCAGAAGAACATGCTGATGGATCTCAGTAAGGACATCATGATGGACTTGGGTATCACAGTCATTGGGGACATTATTGCCATTCTCAAACACGGCAAGCACGTTTACCGACAGGTGAGCCATGTCTCCGAGATAGATGCATGGAACGCGATCTATTATAGACTTGTCTGTATGACCGTTACATTTCGGCATAGACATGGATTACTTATAATTACTAGGGGGAAAAATGGCTCAGAAGTTTAATTTCTTTGTCATTACAATACCAAATTAAATTTTTAATTTACGTTAAAAATAATGTAAAAGCGTATATTTGTACAACAGAAGGGCCCCTGGTTCAAATCCCAACCAATCAAGTTGCCACTGTTGGAGTCTTGAGCAAGGCCTTAACTGCTCTGGTGTATAACTAGATACAATCTAAGTTGCTCTGGATAAGGGTCTCTGTACATGTGCAAGCACTGGCCACTGTAATAGGAACACTTGGGGCATTTTCACATTAGGATCTTTTACAAGAACACTTGACCCCAAAACCTGGTTTATTTTGATCCGTGAGAATCCCGGTGGGAAAAGACTGCATCCTAAACTCGAACATGGATCGAACCAGAAATGGAAGCCAATCGTACCTGAACACTGAAGGGGACGTGATTTCATCAATGCCGTCTGTCTTTGCCAAACCCCGGGGAGACACGGGAGCATTGCTGTTATTTTCTTTCAAAAACATTAATATTATTAGACATAGCTTCTTAAATTTTTGTGCGTACTGCCTGTATCCAAATATGGAGAAGAATAATAATGTGAAAGTTGTCCAGTGGAGAGAGGGGAGCAATCGTTTCCGGACATACCACAAATCAGCCGTGCTTAATGTGAAAGTGTGCTTAAACTCTGCTTATTTATGCAGTTATCCAATTAGCCTAAACTATGATGTTTTTTGTTGTTGTTGTTGCTTACAGTGGTTTTAAAGAGTGGTTATTTAAGTTCCTGTTCCCTGTCGAGTATAGTGACTTTATATATTAACAATCACAGGCATTTGCAACTTGAACTATGCAGAACGCCTGTTTCTGCTTCCATGGTTGTTTGCTGTTTGTGATACGGGAGAGCTAGCTCTTGGCAAAACGTGGCTGAATAAAACAAAGTAAATAGTAAATGATGGTTAAATTAGGTTGGGTCATGAACTCAAGTTATGAGTAATTTGTTTCCAAGCAAAAAGCATGCTTGGGTATTTTCGTACAGTTACATGGTCAAGCGGTTTTTATGTTGTGAATTATGAATAAAATATTACCATTGGTGTTTCTTGTTGTAGGATATGTGCAAAATGGCCACTGAAGCTATTTCCTCAGGCCAGACCAGCGTTCAGGCTGAGCTGAGGCGCACTGCCAATACCCGTGAGTATCTCATCTACTCAGATGCACATCCGCCCTGATATAGTACAGTTCTGATAAGATAAACGAATGAGTGAATAAGTGATATTTATTCGTTGTTAAGCATACGATAGCCTAGAGGGGTGTGAATTTTATTATTATTACTGATGGAGAATTTTGCATTGAGAATTTTTTTTGTATCAGAATGTTTATATACCTAAAGACCAAGAACGCTGGCATCAGCACGATTCTCCTGTATTGCAGTAGATCCGTACTTTTTTTTTTTTTTCCTTCCCTCCGCTGTTTAAGCCGCCACTCGGATGATCGCCAATGCCTTGAGTCGAGACTCGCCGCCGAGCACGCCCGTGCGTCGCCCTGACAACCGGCTCTCAGTGACCATCTCCAACAAGAGCTCCAAAATGGGTACAGCTCTCCTTTTGGTAGCAGCTCATCTGATTATCCCGTTTCCTCTGCCATCACCATGTCATTGGGTGTTATCTTAGTGTAAATGTTTATTTCTCAGCACACATGCATGTCTCGGGTGCAGACATCTGCTCAGTGCCTACACCTCGCTATTTTTCACGCCTTTGTTTTTTTACAGTTTCTGTTTTTTTTTTTCTCTCTCTTTCTTTCTCTTCCCACCCTCTATCAGCCGCCAGTCAGCCTTCGGCAGAGGTGAACGGATTGCCAGTAAAGCGCCGGCGAGTAACTTCAGAGATGGAGGGGAAATACGTCATCAGTATGCCAAAGGGCACCACCGCCCGGAGCCGACGCATTCTTGCCCAACAAGCTAAGAAAGGTGACCAGGAATCACACTGTTGGCTTCATGTTTAATCACTGCCTTCATGGTGCTGACTATCTAGTTTCCAGATGAATCATAAATTAACAATGCTCGCCATTTATAACCTCATCAGTTAATTAATTAACTATAATCAGCTGCAATGTTGGTTCTCTTAGCTACTTAGTGTTAATAAAAACTTTTACTTTTTCACAAGTTTCCCCATTAATAACTTTTGAATGTCTGTTAAAGTTGCTTATTATAAGTAGCTTATTTATTTAGGTTGTTTGCGTGTGGCATTTAAAAGGTACACGTATTATGATTAAGATCCAACCTCACTGTGAGGCGAGTACTTCACCTGGTTGATTTAATCCTGCTGATTTAAATCAATGTCGAAAGAGCTGCATTGGAAATAAATGAATATAAATTGAATGTTAAATTTTATACTAGCATTTTAAAATATATAAACAGCACAAACTTGGTGTAAATGTTTCCTGTTGCACAAGTTGCTTGCTTATTTTGAAGTTTCAAGAAAATCCTTTTTTTTTTTTTGTGCAATTATTAAAATATTAATAGCTTTTAAAATCTTGCACAGTCGCAGTTGACAGTCTTACTAAGCCTTGATTAAGCTCAAATTCAGCTTTCAATTAGTTAAGTTCATGCATGTTATGTAATTCCTGCTTTTCCGTGTGTATATATACTGTATATGTGTGTATGTGTGTGTGTATATCTTTTTAAAAGCTTATGTTAAGCACTTACATTCTTCTGTTTTGGTTCTAGGTAAGAGTTTAAAGCGTACTTCCGTGTTTGAGAGACTGGGCTCCGATTCGAAGACCGACACAGCAACAGCCAATAAGGTGAATATTGTGGTATATTTACTGGTGGATTAGTAATCTGTCAATCTTGGGTCGACTGTAAGGTATTGAAGAGGTCAATCATTCTCCCGCTCTTTTTTTTCTTCTCCCATTTCCCCCCTGCAGCAAGTAACAGGTGTGTTCAGCCGTCTGGGCAAAGTGGACGAAGATGACGACGAAGAGGTTGATACTGCAAACGTCCCCGCGGCTGAAGAGGACAGCGACGGCGAAGGCTCCGTGCTTCAGTATGCAGGCGTCCTCAAACGGCCCCAACCGCCATCCAAAAAAGAGCCCGTCGTCCAAAAAACTGAACCCGTTGCTCTGTATCGCCTAGGCAACAAATCTAAAATCCCACTAAAAGAGAGCACGCCTACCGCTGTTCCCTCTTCTACATCTTCCAGCCAGGAGGTGGCGCCCAAACGGAGGATACTGCGGAGGTTGGGTAAAGTCCCTGCAGCCAGTCCTACCCCTGCGTCTTCTTCCAGCTTACGATCTAGCCAGTCAACAGAGACTCAGGATAGTCAGGTGACCAGCAGCAGGAGCAAGGCAAGCTTTGCCCTGGCCAGTCCTAAAGTCAGCAGCAGCACAGGGACGGGCAGGGACGCACACGGGGCGCAGATGGACGCTGCTACAGTCAGTGTGTTCAAAAGGCTCGGGGCCAAGAGGAACTAACACACACAAACCTCCTCAACACTCCGTTTCTTTTGGGTTCCTGAAGTATCCCACGTTCAGGTTTTAGGAATAAAGAGTAGTCTCTTCGTGTGTGTATATAGGAATGATCATGTGTACCATTAACATTCTGCAGACTCCTAATTAATTTTCACATAAGGATCCTATACCTCTAACATTTCTCCACTTTGAGAAAGTATCTTTAGATTATTTAAAAAAAATTGGGGAGGGGGATTCTATGGCAGTTTTATATACAGCAAGGCAATTATGTATGTGCTGTTATGCCATGAACAGACTTTGCAATATTAGGATGTGTTATTTAAGAGATTTTTACCTGCCTCTTCACACAATGATCAGCAATTTGCTTGAAATTCTGACTGAATATGCAGTTCTGTTTTAAATTCTGCGGATAGCAAAAACGATCAAATCTTTACAATTTCCCAAAATAAGGTATACGGGAAGGTCTGGATTGGTGAAATATTATGTTCACTGAATGTCACCGGTTCACCCACTTCACATCAACATCTTTCACTTGCCTTACTATAACCAAGAACAATGCGCTTTTATTTCCACTTAACTCCCCATCACCCATCCCGACTTCAACCCATGTAGCCATTAAAATACTTGTAGAATGATATAAAACAGATCTAAATTCAAATTTTATTTGTCACATACACAGTCATATCTACACTGTAACTCCATATCCACAACAACAACATATCCACACTGTAACTCCAGTCTCCGTCAAAACACTCCCTGACCTCAGGTGTTACTTTAAAGCCCTGAGTTTTCCTCCTTCTGATTTTAAGCCATGTTAAATGTTATCTAGATGTAAGGAGTAAGCAAGGTGTCATCTTCCCCTGCTGGGAAATAGCATTAAGTTGCTAAGCAGTGCACACGTTGATGGACCCTAGAGTGTTGATGTTTTTCACCTCCGTTTCTGGCCAACATGACAAAAACCAGCTTCTGGGTTTGAATTACACCAGCAGGTGCTGACCACACTCTTGTCTCAGCTACATAAATTAGTATACCTGGCCTCCAACACGGAGTCGCCCAGTTTTTGTATAATTATTTGTTTATTTTAATTTGTACATTTTAAAGGAGACCTTTGTTAGGTTTAAAATGGGAAAAGATAAACGATGGTTTATTTTATAAAATGGCTGTATTTGCAGTTGATTGACCATAAAATGGAGAAGTTAAAAAAAAAACAACTGACCGCTCCCTTTCTTTGAGTTTCTCACATTTAAGTACTTTAATTTTTAAACTAGGTCTAATGTCTAATGGACTTTAAGCACATTAACTGTTCAACACATTTTAATTCAGTTCATTAATTTAGGCCTGTGGTTTATCTTAATGGCAGAAGAGCTGCTGTTATAGAAAGTGCAGTCAAGATGAAGAATCTTGTAGCACACTGCCTGGCAAAAAAATAAAGTTGCACTCACTTGCTTTGATTATGGTGTGAATCTGCCATGCCAGTGTTTTGACAACCCTATGCAATGTCATGATTATTTCTGTCCTGAGTTGCATATTTTTACTTGTCAGGATGTCATGAGAGTCTGTGGCCTCTATCCATGATATGTGCATCAATTCATGTGCTTCCCTTCTTTCCCTGACGCCCCCACCACTCTGCAATAGGGTCTATCTGAACTCATCGGACCACATGACCATTTTCCATTGCTACAAAGTCCGATCTTCATACTTCCTAGCAAATTGAAGTTTTTTTTTCTGATTAGCCTCACTAAAAGTTTTTCTCATGACGACAGCTGTTTCGCCCCAATCCTGTAAGTTCTTATCACATTGAGCACATGGAAATGCACTTAGTGTTGCTATATGAACATTTAAACATAGCTGTGATTTCTACTGTTGTTTTAATGTTTTCTCCATTTGTGATTATATTTGTTTACCACATTTCTTCTGTTAACTTGGCTTTCCAGCATACCCTTCCAGGTTTCAATAATGCAATGACCTGTTCCAGTAATTTCAGCAATATCTTTTAGTTTTCTTCTTTACTTTATACAGGCCAATAATTTGACCCTTATGAAATGATAATTTTTTTTTTTGCCAGGCAGTATACTTCTATATTATTTCTATTTTATATTGGTAACCCATAAATCTACATTAAAATGAGTTGCTTTAAAGAACAATTTTATTTTTTAATGGTATAAATTATGGCCATAAAAATAAACCATAATTTTGGTCCCAGGAGTTGCAAACCTCTTGAAATTTTCAGACCTAATATAAAGTTAGGTTTACATGAACATATGCAAATGCTTATTTTCTGATGTCTGGAAATACATCTCAAAAAGTAAGTCTAAGAAATGTGATAATATAACATTGCTGTGGGACCTTGGTATTTTAGTCATATTAGCATTGGTATAATGTTTTAAGAATATTTCCAAAAATTTGGATTAGGTTCAACAATGAAGAAACAATAACTTTGAATTTATATGGATACATTTGTAGAAAATAATACTTTCAGGTCTTTATTTGATTAGAGACACTTCTGAATGGGGCTTAGGGCAGTGATTGGACATTGATTTCATTTCAGTGTGTCACAGCTTTATCACCTTACTGAAATTAGAATGTTTTGTAATAGGTAATTGTGTCCATATCTCATTTAACCCCAAATTGAGAGAAATCTCCATTGGGGTTTAATCAAATCAACGATAAATGATGTCAGCCTGACCCTGATGTAGCCTGTCTGTGGAAAGTTTTGAAATTAAAAAAAAAAAACTCTGATTATAATAAATAGCCAGAATATTATTGTGCACGTTTAAATAAGAAGCCAAATAATTGGATTCTGTTCATAAAAAAATTTGTCCTGAGTAGATCGGTAGAATTTGTTACAGTTAAAGTGCTCCCTGGCATGCAAAAGGTTTAGTCACTAGCATCTGTACTAGACACATGTTTCTCAGGTTATACTGTAAAAATGAACAGCAAATGATAAGTGTTCAGCACCACGTGATGTCAAGAAATTATGCTTCATTAACCCCTGGGTTTTTCCTGACGCCACTTCAACAACCCTTGATCTAGATAATAAGAAATGTTTATCACCTTGCAATGTTTTATGAATTTTACAGACATTCATAAATCCATTGAAACATACTACAAATGAAAGTACAGTACTAATTTGCATGTATACAAAATAGCATAATGTGGCCATTGCATCTGTCTATGGCCTGAGTATAATCCCCATCAGACATAAAATCTAACTATCTATCTTATCATCTAACAAGCTACAAAAATCACTGCTAATATAACATAAGGCTCTTTCGTTAAGAATCCTAGATCTGAGAATTCAATATCACTAGATAACTGAAAAAAATCTAATATTATGCTTCTAAATAATTTGATCTGCAGAACCTGGGAATAGTTTGAATCTGTCATAGCTAGTACCGTTCCTACACATCATTAAAATCTAACTATCTATCTATCATTACACTGTTGCTATTGAAGAATGATGAAGTGAACATTCACATTTCCCAGAGATTTAGCTGCCGTCCCTTTTTTTTTGTTTCAAACAAATGGACCACAGAGAGATTTTGAAGTTCAGGTTCGTGTCATGTGACTCAGGATTTTTCAATTTATCATAGCCTGCTTATCTTTTATCATAGCATGTTTCCAGACACTTCGAGGAAACTGGAAACTCAAAGGAAACCCATAGATCAAGATTGTTCTGTGTGATTGCCACATCTTACCAGTGTGGGTGCAGGTTTGAATTCTGCTGTGAAAAATATTTGCCCCTTACTGATATTTTTTTTCGCATATTTGTTACACTTAAATGATTGACATTATCAAACTTTTTTGTTTTACATTACACAAAGACAAAATTAAGGTTTTGTAGTGGCCTTTAGACAAAATGAAGGTTTTGTCGCCTTGCACCTCCAGGGTCTGGATTTGATTCCCACTTCAGGTCAGTGTGGTGCATATTCGCTTGATGGGGTTTCCTCCCACAGTCCAAAGACAAGCAGATTAGGCTTATTGGCCTTTCCAAATTTCCCATAGTGCTCCATGATGAGATGGTAGTTGCAGTCCGAACTTAAATCTGATTGAGATGCTATATCATGACCTTAAACAGGCTGTTCGTAGCTGAATTAAAACAATTCTGAAAAGTAATGTGGGCCAAAATTCCTCCACACCAATGTGAAAGTCTCAACGGCAAGTTATCACAAACTCTTGTTTGCAGTTGTTGCCACCAAGGGTGGCACAGTTACTAGGTTTAGGGGGCAATTACTGTTTCACATAGTGCAGGCAGGTTTGGACAGTTTTTTTTTCCTTAATAAATGAAATCATAATTTTACAACCGCATTTTGTATTTACTCTGGTTATCTTTGGTGGTGGTGGTGGTGGTAGTGGTCTTTTCGCCACAGCAAACCATTCGATCTGCACACATCTTGGCACAGGTTTTTTTTTACATCGGATGCACTTCCTGATGCAACCCGCCCATTTTATCTGGGCTTAGGACTAGCACTGGATCCATTATGGCGTTGGATGGGAATTGAACCCGGGCCTTCCACATGGCGTGGGAGAAACCTACCACTGGGCCACCAATGCAAACTCTGGATATATTTGTGTAATATTAAAATTTGTTGCAAATGTCATATCTGCTTGATGGGAATATACATTGGACACAACAAACAAGAAGAATTTTAATTTTCCTTGAGTGGCCATGTTTCATGCTATGGTTGACCAGGCATCCTCTTAACTACATCCCTGTGCGTGCCTTGTTTTAATTTTGTACTTTCTATTTATTTATTCATTCCCTGGCTGTCAGAGTGTTAATAGCGAGCGTGCTTCCGAAACGTGATCGTGATGCATCAGCAGCAGCTCGTCCTCTTTCGGTTTCCCATCATGCCACGCGGCTTAGGCGTCTGTTCGTGGTGCTGAAGCTGAGAGAGAGAGAGAGAGAGAGAGAGATGCGCTGAGCTCAGGAGTCTCATAAGGCGTCCGTCATCCTCATCAGGAAATAACAGTGCAAGGAGATTAACACGATTAACACAAGAAGAAGAAGAAGGAAAAAATAGAAAGGAAATGTCGCGTTGTTTTTCGTTTTTTTTTTGTTTGGTTTGAATGATCTGAGTTAATTTTTGCACGCGCTCTGATTTGATTGTTCTTTTATTGTTGGTGCGAGCTCTGCGTTCTCGGCGCACCGCGTCCTTTATGCACAGCACGCTGCTCCAGCCTGTAAAGCGGAGCCAGGCCGCGGGTGGAGACGGAGGAAGCGGCGGAGGAGGAGGTGGTGGTGGAGGAGGAGGACCCGGAGCACGAAGCGCGGAGATGGAGTCCAAAATCCAAAAGGCGATCGACTTCAAGGTTGAGGGTCACCGCTGCTACAAGGAGAAGAAATTCCGCGAGGCTATCGGCAAGTACCACCGCGCGCTGCTGCAGCTGAAAGGCGTGCAGGTGGCGGCGGGAGGCGGCGGCGGAGGAGGAGTCGGCGGCGGCGGGGACGTGGAGCTGCTGAACCGGGCCTCCGCCGAACAGCTCTCCGAGGAGCAGCGGCGCGCCGTCAGGAGCACCGAGATCGAGTGTTACGACAGTCTGACAGGTCGGTCCCTGTAGAGATCTCCTCCTCCTCCTCCTCCTCCTTTATACCAGGTTTACTCAGATTATGTATTTTGGAATGAGAATAGACTGAGGTATATCCACCAAATATCTCACTCATGTGGGGGGAAAAAATAAAATAAAATATAATAATTACATATATAGCACAAGGATCTGATCTTGATATCTGAAGCTAAATAGAAGTTTGTATTTTATTCAGATGAAAGATCATGTTATTGGTGATTGTTACTCAAATCAGTGAATCAGAGGATTAAATGTACACATTTATCAGAAAACCAAAAAAAAACCCACTTTCTAGCTTTCTTAAGGGTCATAGGAATGGCCACATTTAGGTTATGATCACTCACATAGAGAGAGAGAGAGAGAGAGAGAGAGAGAGAGAAAGGAGAGTCTGGTGTTTTGCAGCCTGGAGCATCCCTGGTGGTCTCCCACGGTAGCATCACAGTGGCTTGTGGTCAACACTTCTGGCTTTAAAACAAAAAGAGAGTACTTCGTGTTCCAGCGCCGTCCCTGATTCGCCACCATGCCTATGATTTCTCATCAGCTGATCACATTCCTTTGTTTGTCATCTCGCAACCTGATGTGAACCTGCACACACAAGGGAACATCAAGGTTGTGAATGGCTCGTAGGTGCAGAAAGCGGAAAATGATGGGGAAAAAACCCGATGTTGGCTTGTATCTGTCTGGATGTTTGAAGGAAATATAAGATTAGTCCACCATGTTGGGTTGAATTTGTCTTAAAAGCAAAAAAAATAAAAAATAAATAAAAAAATCCAGATTTAGGTCAGCATGTCTAACATGGGCTGTGTAGTTGATGTTATGTTGTGTTTATGATTGCATGCAGACTACAAGGTGCAGGACCTTAAACTTGTGCGTACACAGGAATATTTTTCAGCTTGTGCTTCTGTCAGCATCAGCAGTCGTGCTCGGGTGGAGCGGTCACCGATGATCGTGTGTATGGTAGAGGGAGAGGGAGGGGGATTTGATAGAATAGCCTGCTGTTAGTCCTGCCAGGCTGAGTCAATACAGATGCTGCTTTTGTTGGTGTCTGCGAAAGAAAGAGAGGGAGAAAAAAAGACAGGGAAAGTTGGACATATAAAGCTGTTTGTTGACAGTAAAAGGACCGGTAGTCTTTTCATATGTTCAACACACAGTAACCACAACAACTTCTGAAGTTAGCACAGCTTTTTAATAAAAGCAGCCGAGCAGTAATTATGAAACACATCTAAGGCAACATGGTTGTGTTGAGACGCACCCATAAAACCTCTGATAAACCTTAAACAGACTGGTGAGACTGGTAATCTGTGATTAGTTCAGAAGCAGAATGACTGGAGCCTGTCCCAGGAGACTTGGGGCACGAGGTGTAGGATTTGTGTGCAGGGAAATTTTTGCATGACTTAAAGACCTGAACAATGTCTCTGTAAGGAAATGACTTAATATTACACAGCTACACAGAAGTAAATGAAAAAAAAAAAAAAAAAATAGAGAGAGATGTTCTAGAAAAGAAACGGCACCCTGAAATTTCCCTGTTGTTCCCTGATTCTGACTGAACTGTAACAGAAGATGAATGGTCTATTTGCAATCCTTATTAAAACACAGTCTCAGGAGGGCGCGAGGCTAGGAAGCGTTTGTATCTGGGTTACAGGTACATTTGTCAGGCTATGCAGAGTTTTGCTGGGTCTAGTGTTAATCAGCCTCCGAGACTTTGCAGACGGCATACATAAGAGAAATCACGGCTGATGAAATATGTTGATCTTCCTGAATGGATTCATGAGGAAGGCTAAACAGCATCATCATCATCTGAGGTAGTTAGGGCTTTTTGACAGAAGTTAATCTGAGAGCGCTCCGGTGAGGTTTTCGAGCATCAAATCAAGACGTCACTACAAATAATGCAGTTATGCTTAGAAATTTGAGATCAAATCATTTTTGATTCATGCTGATTTATTACCAGTGGCATCGATTTACCATCAAAGTACTTTAAACTATCATTCCTGGCCATGCATTTGATTTTGTGTGGAACCCGGCAGCAAAGTGTTTTGCAATTCATAACTGTTCAAAAAACACTCGGGGAGTTTTCCCTATTCGAGAGGGTTCCATATAGAAAGTCAAGAACTCTTGTTTTTTTTTTTTTTTCTAAGACAAAGAAGATACTACAAGCTGAGAAAGCAGCTCTCAAAATGTCTGCAGTGCTCCTGCACAGTCGCATCATTATCATCAAAACAGTGGAGCGCTTATACATTCTGTACACACAGACAGCAGACAAGGATTTAAAATGTTGAAATCACATTTTGTTAATGGACAAAAAATAAACGAATGAATCAGCATTTACAGCATTTCCTCAACGGTGTTAGCATCAGGAGAGATCAGTGAAGTGAGGAGATGATAACAAGGCTCGTGTTTAAATGCCACGAGTGACTTTTACCTCAGGATATGGATGATGCTGATAATACGTTTGAATAAGGTGAATACTCATTTCTCAGCGGTTAGCATTGTTGTCTCGCACACTTTCAAATCTCACCACATGAGTTTGCATGTTCTCCCTCTGCTTTGTGGGTTTCATTCAAGTACTTTGGCTTCCTCCTATAGTCTATAGACATGTGTTGAAGGCTGATTGCCCGTAGTGTGGTGCGGGCACCCCGTCCAGGGTGTCTTCCATCTTGTTCTCTAGGATCGGCTGGTTCTAGGGGCCCTACAACCCTGCACAGGATACGCGGCAAAGAAACTTCATATACTCCCAAAAAAAGGTATCAGGTAGTGTTGTTTTTCCAAGGGGTAGAATTGATCCAAATTTAGGTGGTGAAATTTTCAGTGAAATCGGATTAAAATGTAAAAATTGTTCCTAATTTCATTGCTTTTTTTTTTTTAAAGCTAACCAGATTTTTAGATCTAGACCTTTGATTGAGAGACATAGTTATGATCAAGAAAACATGCAGTTTTTATCAGTGTTGGGGCACGTTACTTTTTAAAGTAACTAATTACATTACAAAATTACTGTCATTAAAAAGTAATCAGTTACATTACAGCGTTAC
>JAQQZT010000038.1:24394592-24409624 GCA_030068275.1 Clarias platycephalus | reverse complement strand
TCATCCGGAGATCGCTGGTTCGATTCCCGGGTGATGCTGTAACCTCTCGCAGCCGGAGGTCTAGAGAGAGCTGATTGACCGAGCTCTCTCATAGGGGCAGGATGAGAGGTACTTAGTGCTCACACATTAATCACGGCTCTACAGCCAAACAGGGGCGTCTGTGAGCTCACGCAAGCGCAAGGAGCGGATAGCGCTGTCCTCCGAGTGTGTTACGCCGCCCCCAGTGGAGTGAGCAGTTTGAAAAGATGCGGTTGACTGGCGTCACGTGGTTCGGAGGAAACCGACTGAGTGGTAGCAGTAGCCTTAATGTGGGAGCCCCCTAGTGACGGGGAGGAATTGGACACGAACTAAATTAGGGAGAAAATCTGGAAGAAAAAAAAATTAATAATAATTTCATAAATTGTCTGAATAACGGATTACATTTTTGAAAATATAACTAAATAACCGAGTACTTAAATGGCGGACCTAACAGATTACTCAATACATCGATAAAGTAATCCAAGTACTCTAATGTTACTTTGTAACGCGTTACACCTGGTTTTTATATAGTAGAAATATCACATTTCGACCATGTAAGGGGCTTGAATTGACACAATTTGTATCAATAACCAAAGCCAAACCCTGAGAAAAATACAAATACACAGTCCAATGCTTTAATATTAAAGCCAAACTCAGCACCAACAGCAGAGTACAGAGTACATATTGCACGTATCTGTACTTTACAAAAGTACTTTTATTAGTGAACACTTTTTACTTTTATACATCCTACAATAAATGTATTTGCACTTTCTCCTTCACTGCATTTCTGCATTGTGTTGCATTGCATAGTATTTAAAGCAGTAACATCACTTTATTGCGTAATTGCATGATTTTTTTTTCTTCCCTTAATCATGTGGCACTTGTTTGAACTCAGAAGTGGAGATGGTTGCGGAAAGTGAAAAAACAGCATGTTCGCAGTCAGAAAACAGAGCGCTCTCTCTATCTCTTTCCAGACTGCGAATGTGCTGTTTCGTCACTTTCTGCAATCGCCTCCACTTCTGATTTCCAACACCTGCTACATGATTAGAGAAGAGAGGGAGAGAGAGAGACTTTTATTATGACTTTATGGCGATTGTAAGTTAATACAAACTCATTACTTTTGATAAGGTAACTACAGCTGTACTTTTGCTCAAGTAGAATTTTAAATGAAGGACTTTTACTTTTACTTGAGTAATATTTTACCTAGGGAATCTATACTTTTACTCCAGTACAGGATTTGTGTAGTTTGGTCTGGGGCAGTGACGTATCAGGCGGTTACAGCTCTGGATTGCTGGTCGGAGGGTTGGGGGTTCGATCCCTGCCACTGTCGGTTTACCCCTATTGGCCCTTGGGCAAGGCCCTATGCTGATGTATAATACCCAGCCAACCAGAAGCCAGGGCGGAAGTGTGTGGATTGTTGCAGGAAGGGCATACAGTGTAAAACCTGCGCCAATACCTTGCAGATCGGATGATCCGATGTGGCGACCCTGAGAAAGGGGGAAAAGCCAAAGGGAATCCTCATAACAGTGGAACATGGCGGAACAGCTGGTAAGGCTAGTGCAGATAAACTTCAAGTTGATTGAAGACTTATGGCAGCCAAATTACTTGTAGTTGGCTGTCTTGTTGCCTGGCAGAGTAGATGCATAATATTTTGCAAATCAGGACTGAATGAATAACTTGGGGTTTGGTGCAATACCATTTTGGCTGTTGCATCAGCAGCCTCCAAGCTAAATGAAATCTTTCTGCATATTACTTATGAGACAGATTATAGTGGGTTTTTTTTGTTTTGTTTTTTAATTCTCTACACTGCAATTTTTTTTTATAGTTGAGCTGTGGGTTTGTGTGTCTGTGTGTAGCCAGGACAGGAAATGGCTGCAAAACAGTGGACTTATCATGCATGCATTCCGCTGACACAGAAAATCAGCATCGTTTCATGGCTTACGATTATGCTGAGATGGTGAAGATGAGTTCATATTGTACTCATATACTAGGCCTGAGCGATCACTAGAGACCTCTGTGATGAACAATTACTCTGCTTTTTTATGAACCCAAAGGAGTCTGTTCATTGCACTTTGACTCTGTGTAGATTCTGTAGAATTGTTTAAATATGATTTTTTTTTTTTTTTTAATAAATCCTTTGCTATGCTGTGTAATTAGAAATAACCAGATTAAAAAGGATTTAAGATATAGACATTTTAACAACCCCCATCCTTCCCCCCCTTCCCTCTGGAGAAAGCAGATAGCGTTATACATGGACAGGGCCTTAGCAACATCCCAGGAACCCAATCATAGGAAAGCAAAGATTAAAAAATAAATAAATAAATGGAAATCATCATGCTTTAAAATTTCTGTGCTGTGAGCATGATGAATTGATGAATAAATGGGGGAAGTGAAGATGAGGAGGTGAGAGTCCTCGCTCTTTCCCCCTATAGGCAGTGCTGGTTGGGAGAGTGCGTCGGTGCCAGGTCCGCAGATGGCAGAGCATCTCTGTGGGGTTCCACTCAGAACAGACCCTACTGTACAGTACTGTATTATAACATAACAGCTCCATACGCCACAGAGAGAGAAAGAGAGAGAAAAAAAACATCAGAGGATTATGAGCAGAATTATAATTTAAGAAATGCTATATGTGTTTTTTTTCATGACAGTTAATTAAGATACTTAATACTTAAATATAATATGTTGTGGAATTATGTTTTAAGTATGCTTTATAGTAGTAGTAGAACTAGTCATAGCAATCATAGCATATACGGCAATGTTTTTGTCTTATTTTTAACAAAATTTTATACTTCCTTTACTTCTAACACCTTTTTAAGGCCTCACTCACTCATCGTCTATACCACTTTATCCTGTATACAGGATCATGTGGGCCTGGAGCCTATCCCAGGAGACTTATGGCACGAGGCGGGGTACACTCTGGATGAGGTGCCAATCCATCGCAGGGCACACACACACACATATATACACACACACACTCACATTCACATACCAAGGGCAATTTGGAAACATCAATTAGCCTAGTCTGCATGTCTTTGGATTGTGGGAGGAAACCGGAGTACCTGGAGGAAACCCACCAGGTACGGGGAGAACATGCAAACTCCATGCACACAGACCAGAGGTGGGATTCGAACCCGGACCCTGGTGGTGCAAGATGCCCTTTTATGGCATAAGGATACAGAAATATTGTAAGATTTTAATTATAGTACTGTATTTACATTTGGAAGCAAGAATAACTCTTCTAGAGTGCTTGCTTCCTCTTTATTGTTTAACGAAGGAAATGGCCACCGAGGCTGCCAAAGCCATACAGGTAGCTGTCGTCAAAGGAAATCAAATCTATTTGGCTTGAAGGGTGGAAACAAATAAATAATTTAAAAAATCAAATACAAATAATAAAAAAATCATCTGATGGCTGAGCAAAACAGACAAACACAAAATTATGTTGGAAAAAAAGAAGTTGATAGATGCCTCTACACACAGACTGTTGCCATTCAGTTCAGGAGCATCGCTTTGAGCCCTGACACATTCGTATTCCGAACACATGCACCGTTTGATCACTTGCTAATGTTCTAGATGGAGGTTTTAGTGGTGGTTTGATGTTATTGCGAGCTCTTCTCTCAGGCAAGGTGACTGCACCGGCTTGTGATGCTGAGTCATTTAGTGTATGCTGGTGGGCGAACACGAACTCACCCTGTGCATTAGTTCTTGATGCTCCCTTAAGGCTAGTATGGATTAATCCATTATGATATATACAAAGGATTTAGACAGAGATACTGTATCACTAGATAACATACATGAGAGATGTAAAGGAATAAAATACCATGTGGAATGCTGTTATAGGAAAATGATCTATGACGGGGTGGTATAAAGTAGAGTTGCTGTTACCACAGCAATTTGCCAATAGTTTTGTTAATAAAATGTTAATTTGTTGGTTTAAGCAATATTAGATGATAAGGTGATATCCAGTACAACAGCATGTGTACAACAGCTTGTGTACTGAATCACACAGTGTGATATGCTTTTATATAAGAGTCCCACAAACACCATTGATTATCAACCAATTATGACTTTTTTATTTTTATGTTATTTTATTTAACCAACACGTGTCAATCACTTATTCCATACAGCAAGTAGTGCCCTTGATCTTGGGTTAGATAGGGATTTGGGATTCAGCATTGAGCAAGTTAGTTTTGTAGCACACATTAACCGGTTTCAGAGGCAATTCAGAATGACTTTAGAAGCAGTTACCAATTAGACAAAGTAATGTTTCAGATGATATAGTTATTAGGTGGGTTTTCTTGTTGAAAGTGCTTCTTTGACTGGTTTTGAATGCAGGTTTTGGACAGCCAGCTTCTCTCCCCTCCCTCCAGCACTGTGAACCGTACCGACCGACCAGTTATCATAATTAACAACTGATATGAAAATATAGTTTAACAACTGATATGAAAATATAGTTTAACATCCCAGCGCTGTTATGCTCCATTATCAGCACTCTTGGAATCTCTCCCGTCCAATCAGATTACCCGGTCAGAACTAACTGTTGTATAACAAGCGATACTGTATGTATGTATTAAAACAAAACAAACTGCTGTGGAACATCCACCAGACGTTGTAAAAGTTAGTTCTTGTCATCACTCATGTTATAGTAGCAACAGTTATTAATAATTGTGATCCGGAAACCTCTCCATCCAAATGAGTCTCCATGGCAGGCATCTTATTAACTATTAACAATGGAGTCTCCTTACATAAAAGTTCAGTAAATATGTCGTTAAAGAAAACTTCACCCTATCAACAATAACACATTTCTCTGTAGACATTTATTATTAATGTAATAAATTGATATTTTATATTATTATTATAAATATTATTATTTATAACTTTAGGTCATGTGAAGCATCTGTCATACAAGTACTATTTCTGAAAGTGTTCATATAAAGCTGACAGAACTGTCCTTTCTTGATGTTGTTCGGGACATATGTTGCGTGACTGACTTTGCCACTCCTGGAAACTCTGGGAGGCTGTACTACAGCTCCAGATGCTACTATTTAAGGTTCCAGTAACCCACAAAAATGCAGCTGCTGCATGAGATTTATTTATAACTTTATAGAAGGTGTAGGGTTTATACCGTATATGTAAGTCAAGACTAATTATTAACTAAAGCATAATTTAATGAATGATAGCTGTTCAACAACTTATTTTATTGCACTCCAAATTACAGAATCAAAGATTTTTTTTTTCTGTGATATACAAAACCCTTATTAAGTATCATGCATCCTATTTTCGTGATCTTCCCTACTAGGTGCCCTGCTCTTTTTACGTCATTCTCTTCTGTCCCTATGTACAGTCGATCCATTTCTGCGGTAGAATCTCATCTCTCGAACGCCCTTTTCAGCTTTTCAAGCTTGTCAAGATTCAGAAGCTTTCTTATGTTTTGCTGTTCTTTAGTCATAACTAGAGGTTCCAACTTGATTCTTCATGTCAGTTCTTTTTGTATGAAGTGTATTTGGGAGGTTTTACATCCATAACATGAACTTGACTTAGTAGTAACAGAAATAGATTTAGCAGTAACCTACTGAAAGGTTACTGATCAGAAGGTCCTGAGGTTCAAGCCCAAGCCCCTTGAATAAGGCCCTTAACATTTTCTGCTTGGAGATGATACTGTATGGCACTCATGGCCAACCTTGTGCTCTGACCCCATCTTCCCAACAAGTTGTTATATGCAACAACAAAAAAAAGAATTTCACTATGTTGTAATGTATATGTGACAAAACAAAGGCTTCTCAAACAATCCAGAGATTAACAATAATCATGTGAACATGCACATGTTCACATGATTTACTGCACCATGCCAAAGGGTTCCTCGCTTAAGTTCAGAAGTTGCATCAGCATTTCTTTGGGAACGTTGCTCATAGTCAGAACTGGCTTATGCAGGTACTTTACATTCTCTGACCTGCCCTTTCAGATTAAAATCACCTGCATGTGGTTCCCACCACAGACCTGTCTATCTTTAAGACTAAAATATAAGACGGATAATAGAAAACACGGGCTGTGGCATTGCTGTCAAATGTAATGCAATGTAACATAAATGAAAGGGACAGATGTTGTTTATAGTTTTAGCAGTAAGCAAAAATCTGGTTCTTGACATAAATGAAGACACTTGTTAAGGCTGATTCAAACTCTCTCTGTTGATCACCTGATTATTCTGATAGTGTTACTGTTATTAAAGGTGTCTAATAATGTTTAATATTGGCATCAAGTAGTTTTTTTTCTTTCTGTGAATTCACAGCCTATGTCATGCGTGCATGCATTTCATAAGCATGCATGACATATTGTGATGATACTTTATTAAACTGTCCATACCACTCGACTCTTGAAATCAAATGTCCAAATAGTGCTTAAGTCTGTAATTACTGTTGAGTTGTAATTACTGCAGTTGCACTCCTTATGATGCAGGTAAATTGACCGAATACTCCCAAGGTTCTAGGCAGAGCCAGAAAGCAGAGAGGGTTCGAGGATAAAGTTACAACCAAAACATGCAAAAACCATTCAAATTCACCCAAATATACCCTTAGAATGTTTAACTCATAAGAGCCCTTGCCCATTTCTCCTTTAAAGGAAATTATGGGCGGCACGGTGGCTTATTGGTTAGCACTAGGGTCCGAGTTCAATTCCCGGCCAGGTTCGATTCCTCTGTGTGCATGAAGTTTGCGATGTTCTCCCCGTGCTTGGTGGGATTTCACCAGGTACTCCAGTTTCCTCCCGCATTCCAAAAGTTGGCCGTAGTGTGCGAGTATGTATATATGTGTGCCCTGTGATAGATTGGCACCCTGTCCCGTCTCCTGGGATAGGCTTCAGGTCCCCCACGACCCTGTATACAGGATTAACGGCTCTGATGTATAATGAGATGTAAGCCACTCTGGATAAGGGCGTCTGCCAAATGCCTAAATGTAAATGTAAGATCTTGCAAGTTTTATTTCGGGTTTGAGAATATTGTATATCCAATGTCAAATCCCTCAATTTTCACTAAGGTAATTTGATAACTGACAAATAAGCAGTTTCATTGTCAGGTGTGGTCTGAGGTCTGGATTTGATTCCAAGTGTTTAATTTGCATCTGGTAGCTGTTCATGGGAGCTCTCAACATGCGGTCCAAAGAGGTGTTAATGCAAGTGAAGGAGGCCATCATTAGTATAAGAAAAAGACCTAAAAATTGGATAGCAGAAACTTTAGGAGTTGGGCAAATCACAAATTTGGTACATCCTTATCAAGAAGGAATGCAGGAGTGAGCTCAGAAACACCAAAAGGCCTTGAATGCCACGGAAGGTAACTAAAGTGGATGATTGAGAATTAGTGAAGAAATACCCTTCTCAACAGATATCAAAATCAAGAACACTGATGTATCATTGTCAGTCTACAATTAAATTAAGCCACCATGAAGGTAAAGACAGAGGGTTTATCTTATGATGCAAACTACTGGTAACTCTCAAAAAAAGAAAGGCCAGTTTAGACTTTTGCTAGAAAACATATAATCTTCTAAAGGTGGCTCTGGTAATGGCCCAGGATGGCCATCTAAAGAGAGGAAACCCAGCATTTGCTGATGTCTATGTCCACTTTATTCAGTAGTTGACTACAAAGAATTTGCATTTAAGTATTAAATGGTGCACAGAGGCAAAATTATAAAAACCATGTTACTGTCCAAATACTTCTCGACCAGACTGTACAATATATTACTGTAGATAATTGCACTAATTGCCTCTAATTCCACTATCTAGCCTTTTATTACCTTTAGTTCTGATTTGTTCTAAATGTGTTGCTAAAATTTTAATCTCATTTGGTTTGTGACACTTACCAGTTAAATGTCTTACTAAGTGGTTTGTGGTTGTGTTCATTGTACTTTTTAAAGCAATAATTTAGTAAATATTTTACATGTAAACATTTTTAAGTAACCCGAACTGCATGAGTTCGAAAATGAAACTCCCTCCAAGCTTAAGCATCTCCTGTTCCTTGGTTACAGTCCAGCCGTCTAAGAACTGTGATGAAAGAGTGAGTAAAGGTTAGACACTGACATCTGCACAACCGCGCCAACACTAAACCGGCACCAGATACGTGCTGGGGAAAGTGCTATTAGCAGATTAAGTAAATAAATCATTTGAATGTATTGTCACTTACAATATATCTTTGGTTGAGAGATTACCGTTTAGATTAGATTTGTAGATCTCTGGTGCATTTAAATGCGATTTCATTCTAACTAAGGTGTTGGCTGCCTGGACTGAGAGAGCTGCCAAAAAATGTCACCACAGTAAATACAATCTTGTTAGCCTAAAGGAAGAAAGTAAAAACTTCTGGCATTAAAGAATAGAAGTAAGAAAGAAAGATTGCTTTAGCCCAGTCATACAGAAACGGAAAAATCTATCTTTTTCGCTCCTCAGGAGTTTTCTAAAGAAAGAAATATTATACTTTCTGTAAACGCGACCTTGGAAACTAGTGTACAGTAGTTCAGTGACACATTGGTCCATAGGAGCTCAAGCGTGAGGTTTTGAAGCAGGTGTACAAATAGTCCAACATTTGGTAACGTGTTGTATTAATGTGGTGGCCAAAATCTTTGAGACAATTCAATGTTTTATTGAAATTATCAGTAAAATAACTTATTTTATGTTAGGAAATTGCTATACAACAATCAGTATTCATTATGAAATCCTTTATTCCTCCCAACTTGCTGATTCTGGCTGTGCATAGAGTCAAAAAGACATCAGCAATACCATGGTGTCACTCGCTCAATCCATGCCTGCTTGATTGCTTCATGTACAGAAATTTGCCAAGAGGTTCGCAATCCACTTGAGAATTCCCTAGTTTTTGCCATCCTTTGTTCAGACGTAGACGTCCCAGCTTTGGAAGAAGTAAAAGTTTTGCCACATATTTGTTCCATCCAATTAAACCAGCAGATTCTAATTCATTCAGATTAATTAGTGTTATCACCCATTTTGTGCACAGAGAGAACTATAAAACCTGGCATGTGTTGTCTTAATACTTTTGGCCACCACTGTATACACTTTAGTGTTAGGCATATACTGCAGTTTTTCATTTTTTTAATCCTTGAAATGAAGACACACTTTTTGTACCACCAGGGACCAAGGGAAATAATATTTCTCTTCCTTGTGGGAATATGGGTCAGATATTATTTCTTTTCCACTTATATACAGAAGCAGAGCAAAAGGAGGACAGGTATAGTTTAAAATAGAGCAAGAACCCAACTGTCCAACTATTAATTGGATAATGTTTGAGATGGTAAAATTGCTTGATTCTATTTTTAAGTTTTCTTGACAGATAGATTGCGACCTGTTAAAGATTGAAGGCACTCGATCCTCCTAGGCATTCTTACCTGACAAATATATAATATAGAGTATGTTTATTTGATATAGAAAGGGGAAAAAATGCTAGGAAAAGCGTCCACAGCGGGCCATGCCTGTCATCATTGGATAGTCTCGCAGAGGGAAGAATAAATCTGTCCTTCTTACGCAAAGAGTTCTGTGCACTTTTTGACTCTTGCCAAAGATAGCTGTGGCATCACTGCAATTCAGATTTATGATCTCATAAAGATCGGGGCAGTTGGAAGCCCTAAAGCTAAAATGCATTCAAATAAACTCTTCTGAAACAGGCCGGTACTAAACGCTGGTACAAAAGGTGGAACTTTCTAAAATTGTGGATAACCTACTGTGCCTGAAAGGGTGCAGAAACTTGTCCAGACTGATTGGATGTATTTCATCTACGTACTGAGCTGCGAAACAAAAGTGTGTTCTGACTGTAAAATCCTTGAGCGATTTTTTTTAGCGAATTACATTTTTGTTATAGATAGCACTAATTTTACTTTAAACATTCTTACAATATATGCAATTTGTTTGTAATTTGCAGACCTCCTTGCTTAACCACACTGCTGTTTTACATAGGTGTTCTGTGGCACTTCAAGTCGATGTCTTGGTATTGCTGTGTGTAGGTGTTTGTCTTGTATTTTGGGCTCTAGTGCTTCGCTGCCTGTCTCTAAGCAGGCGAGTCGAACGAGAACTGTCTGCATTTCCCCCCTCATTAGCATCGACACCTCAGGTCAGCAGCACAACATGTTTCGCACCTGGAGAACACCCAGAGAAATTGTACTTTTATTCATGTGCAACACTCGCTAAGCTTTTGAACCTGATGTAATTCAGAAAATCTCATTTATAGCGATCATTTGAAATAAAATATAATAAAAAATCTTAAATAAGATCAGATCCTAGCTGCGGTCTCTGGAGAAAACCGCCAGCGGACAAAAAGGACTTTAACAACACGCCATGGTGGGTTACATAAGTGTTGCTTTACTGAGGGCGATTTGGGGAAAGAAAAAAAAAATGGAACTGCCTTGTGTAATTCCTCAGAATATAGTCAGTGCCATCTTTCCACTAATACCATTGTACTGTTTATATAGTTCTGATAATGCTGTTCATTCTTTTGTACCTATTTTACACCTACGTTTGGAAAGATATAAAGCTACACAATTAGTTCCTTATTAGAGTAAAGCTGTTTTAAGGCAAAAGCCTTTACACGATTTTGATGATTCCAAAAGGAAGTAGCTTACTCATGCTGCTAAACATTAAGTTAAATTAAAACATATAACATCTGCATTCAGTGGAACTTGATGATTTGTGCTTTTAACAAACACATGGTTTGCAATTAAAATGGATAAAGTCATAATATGTTGCTGTATAACTGGTAAATGAACCCCAAGCTAAAGCTAGGCTAATGACTAGCAATTAAGCTAGCTTGTATACACTCCCATATAACGGCATAGTAACAGCAGAAACAAGACAAGATTACCAGAAAACATCAACATTGCCCTCAGATGTGTTGCTAAACTACTAAAAAAAGAAAAGCTATGATTTAATCATATTTAGCAGATACAGTACTACGTGCAGAATTTACACGAATGCCGCCATTTTAAAAAAGCAGCAACATGAAATGACAAACTCATGAATCATAGCTGTTTCCTATAGTGAATACCTTTGGAATTTTCTCAAAACACAATTAGCGTGCATGTTTGAATGTATCAAGAGTCCAGTCCACAATGAATTTCATAGACAAACAGGGATTAGGAAAGTGCTGATATTTTAAAAAGCAATATAATGTCTTCCTGGAACTCAGCGTGTAGTCGATTTGAGGGTGTAAGTCCTGCATTCATGTAGATTCAGCATGTCTGTATCTAAACGGAGCATTACTGGAAGTCTGCCTTTTCATTGAAACCTCTCATGCTAAGTTATTTCAGGAGGTTATCCCTGAAAAACCTCCAGTAAAATGTTTCATTCCAAATTCATGCATATGATTTTTAGCACAGAAATGTTGGACTACATAACTGTACGAACATATACAGCACGATACTTGGTCACGGGTCCCTTTGCATGAATTACTGCAGCAATGTGGCGTGGCATGGAGGCGATCAGTCTGTGGCACTGAGTTGTTCTCAGTGCTCAGTTGTTCTTGTTGGGTCTTGGGTCAGGCATCCTCCTCTTCTCAATACCCCATAGATTCTCTATGGGGTTTAGGTCAGTCGAGCCAATTAAGCACAGGGATATCATGGTCCTTAAACCAGATATTAGTCCTTTGTGTGGGTAGGTGCCAAGTCCTGCTGGAAAATGAAATCAGCATCTCCATAAAGCAGGTCAGCAGAGGGGAGCATGAAGTGCTCTAAAACTTCCTGGTAGATGGCTGTGCTGACCTTGGACCTGATAAAACACAGTGGATCAACAACAGCAGATGACCAAACCGCCACTGACTGTGCAAAATTTACACTGGACCTCAAGCAGCTTGGATTCTGTGCCTCTCCTCTTTGCCTCCAGACTCTGGGACCTTGATTTCCAAATAAAATGCAAAAATTACTTTCATCTGAAATGAGCACTTTGGCCCACTGAGCAACAGGCCAGCCCTTTTTTGTCCTTAGCCCAGATAAGACGCCTTCAACGTGGTCTCTGGTTCAAGAGTCACTTCACACAAGGAATGCAACAGTTGTAGCCCATGTCCTGTATACGTCTGCGCATGGTGGCTCTTGGAGCACTGACTCCACCTGCTGTGCACTGCTTGTGAATCTCCCCCAAATTCTTGAATGGGCTTCGTTTCACAGTTCTCTCCAGGCTGCAGTTATCCGTGTTGCTTGTGCACCTTTTTCTAGCACTTTTTTCCATTCATTCAACTTTCCATTAATGTGCTTGGATACAGCACTATGTAAGCAGCCAGCCTGCTGAACCAGACAGATAGACTTTGCAGGTGTTTTTGAGTTAATTAGTTGATTAGAGTGTGACACCATGAGTCTCCAAAATGTAACTTTTTCACAAAATTCTAATATTCTGAGATACTGAGTTTTAGGTTGTAAGCCATAATCATCCAAATTAAACGGAATAAACACTTGAAATATATTGGTCTGTGTGTAATGAATCTACATAATATATGAGTTTTACTTTTTGAATAGATCTTTTTTTATTTTAATGCTATTCTAATGAATTTAGATGCACTTGTATAGACAAAGTATTTGGCCAAACCTGCAATGATTGTTTATCCAAATTTGCATCCAAATACTTCAATATGGAGTTGGTCAACCCAATACATATGCCCATATAGTCTAGCTAGAGTGCTACAGTACTACACTTTTCTGCCACGCTTTCACTTACTTAGTGTGTTGTGAGCTGTTGTTGTAACTGGAAGTTTTGCTCGGCCTTGTTTGCTTGTTTAAATTAGCTATATAACCACACAGTAATCCTGGGTTTAGCTCCTACTCCATCAAAAAAAGCAATTTGACTCCTGTTCATTTATATTCATCTTTCCATGCATGGAAGAATAATTGGTGTCTGTCCTTTTGTTTCCAGAACAGTTATAATGTTTAGTTGCGGATTACGTGCCTCGGGATATTAACCTTGGCATTTCCATTTCTCACACTGCCTAGTGATAGATGTCAGAACATAAGGATGTCTAGCTGAAGTTCTTCTCAGTTTGCTTATAGGTGCTTTACGAACCATAATTGGCAATCCATCTGCTCCATTTCACCCCGTATCAGAGATTGGTGCATGGATATAACAAGTCCCGCGTGGGTTCAAGCAGCTCAAAGGCACAAGTGACTTCTCGGGCGGGTTTGCACACAGCCGCAGTCATGGCTGTCTGTGCTGTAAACAATGTCATTGCTTATAGCAATGATTGGGCTTGGAGTCTGAGTCACAGGCTTATGAATAATGCAGCAGAGTACTGTTGATCAGCCTGATCTGTTTGTGCACAATGTGCATGAGGGAGCTGTGGGAAGGCAGCTAACGGGATACCCCATTAATATTTCATCCCTCCTTCTTAAAACATGCTCAGAGTTCGCTCGTGTGGCTGCATGAGTCCTTCTCGTTACAAGCTGATCTGACTGCGTAATCTAGCGTTCTTTTACGATCACAGCGATCCCTGCGGCACTGTGGGTAATCCATGCAAATAGGGCTGATGTGACGCTGGTTTCCATGGATGATGAGCGTTGGTGCTCGTAATGAGCTCTAAGCCAAACACCTACAGTACTTTTCCTTGTTTTGTGCAAGGTAAGCGAACAGATCTAGAGTTGAATTCTCAGGAACACATAACTGATCACAAAACACACAAAGGCATCCACTAAATGTCACATATGAGGAACAAGCCAGGCTGCAGTGATTGTGGGACAGCAGCAGAATAATCACCCTGGGTGGAGTTTCTTGTTGTTGAGTGGAAAAGAAGTGTGAAATATCATCGTAGGCTGTAGAGACACATTCACCCACACTGTGTTGTGTTACTTGCCTTTGGGCGGGTTTCCATGAATGTTTACAATAGTGAAGATTTACTGCCGCGTGTATACCTTAAAGCTCCTGAAAACCTAGGTTCAAGTGTTTACAATAGTGAAGATTTATTTAAAGACTGTAGTTGTTAAAAAAAAAAAAAAAGCCTTAGGTGGTGGTGGATTCAAGAAATATAAATATTTAATTATAACTAAAAGCCAAAAAAAAATCTTTTTTCTGCCTGTACAGAACAGTGTAGGTGTGTAGATCCCATGCTGATTAACGGTGGTGTCTCGCTAGCAATGTAAACAACTTGTGAAAAGTGATATTGCTAGAAAAGTGTGTTGGGAGGAATGACATTGAGGAACCCCCTCGATACTTTAGTTTTTACATGAGTCATGACTGTTGCATGGTGCCTTGCTGCATTTTGTACCCATGTCTGGTGCCATGGTGCTCACGCAGAGCTTCATTTGTCAGCAATGGCCTATTAAACATTTAGTCTTCCCTGAGTCTTCCTGGTGAGATCACAACAGATCAATTTTATTATTTATTTTTTTCTTTCAGACACTTTAGACTTGTCCATTTGGTGTACTCGCATGTACGAGGGTGAGGTAGAAACTCTGTGGAATGCATTTTTGTTTTTTTTACATAATCCCCTTGCTTCTCAAAACACTTTGTCCGTCTGTCAACAAGCTTTTGTATTCCCACATAAAAAAATGTTTTAGGCTGAGCTGCGAGCCACGAATGCACCACTGTCTTCACTTCTTCATCAGAAGTGAATCATCATCCTTGTTGGGCCGCTTTCAGGGGATCAAACAGGTGAAAGATCAGGACTATAGGGTGCTTTAACACCTTGAAGCGTAGTTTTTGCAGATTTTCGACACTGTGGGCAGAAGTGTGTGGACCCGCATTGTCATGGAAAATCATGACGCCCTTGGGCAACAGTCCTCTACGTTTAATTCAAAGTTTAGGCTTCTTCTCTTCAATAAGAATCTCACTGTAACGAGCATTGTTGATTGTTCAAACTTTTTCCTGATAATTTTCCAATACTGGCCTTTGAGAATCCCATTTAAAAAAATGTAAGCATCAATTTTCCAGCTAATGATTGACTTTTACCTGGATGGCGATTGAGGATGTTTCTGCTGTTTATTCTCAGGGTGCTTTCACACCTATAGTTCGATTGCTTTAGTCCGCACCAGTCAGAAAAATGTTACAATGTAGTAAACAGA
>JAQQZT010000038.1:24363936-24381670 GCA_030068275.1 Clarias platycephalus | reverse complement strand
AGCCTCCTGGGATAGGCTCCAGGTCCCCGCGACCCTGAATAGAGGATAAAGCGGTATAGAAAATGAATGAATGAATAATACATGCCTCCTTTTGCACCTTTTCATCAAGACAGAATGCAAGACATTGGAAAAATGGAAGCAGCAGATCATTTTTGCTGAAGCAGACCTAGAATCAGATCAAAGTGGTGGGGGGCATGAGGGGGGTGGGGATTTAGAGGCTATAGCTTTGTGTTTCCCAATATGTACAGTACTGTGCAAAAGTCTTAATCCGCCCCCTATTTCATCATATGTGGCTTCCAAGAACCTGACTTTCTTGTATTTTTAATGTAGTCTTGAGGAATAGTTCTCCAGGCTTCCTGCAGCTCAGTTTTTGGCTCCCATATTTAGTCCAGTCCCTGAGCCTGACCTGCTGATTGAAATGTTCTGTACAGCACGACTATGAATGTGTGGCCTATGAATCATTCCTGCATAAAAAAAAACACCTAACATGTAAGGCATGAACCAGTGAGAAACAGATGCAGATGATGACAGATGACCAGGCCGGATTACGTTGATATTGTAGGTAGGTAGATGAGGGTAGCTAAAAACAAAAAAAAAATTATCTTCACAGCCAGAGTAAGCAGAAAAGCTTGAGCTTGAACTGTACATGTACATCGGGATCCACTCCTGCCAACCAAGAACAGGAATCTGAGGTTACATGGGTGCAGACTCACTGAACTGAACATGGCCTGGTTTTTCAATACAGTTTTAAGAAAATATTTAGCATAGATACGCTTTTTATTCCTCCATTCCTGGAAGAGAAAGACAGCATCTTTTTCCATCATTTGCAGATAAACCCGTTGTCCTAGTCACTGTGGCTTATCTTACAGTATGAAAGCTAAAAGGTGCAATTCGGTCTTCATTCTAGGAAAATGAATAAATCTGTAGTCTGATTAAGACGGAGAACGTTTAAAATGTAGCACTCAAGACTTCCTTACAATTATTGCCTGATGTAAAGTAAAAAAAAAAAAAAAAACACTCTTTACGCTATTTAGCTGTTCAGCTGGCTCTGCACATCCTTTTTTTCTATTCTGGCTTTTATCCCATTTTAATTCCAAGATTTAATTAAGTTTTTCTTTTCTTTATTCTCTCACTCGTTCTCTGTACATGTGTTTTTAGCTTGTCTTCTTTAATTGCAATATTATCAAAGAAATGAATAACTTCAGGTTTTGAAATACGGTTTACACATTTTAAATGCCACATTGCTTTCTTCCCCTCTCTATCTCTCGACAGCGTGTCTGCTCCAGTCAGAGCTGGTGAATTACGAGAGAGTGAAGGAATATTGTTTGAAAGTCCTCGGTCATCAGCAGGACCATTTCAAAGCCATGTACCGCGCCGGCATCGCCTTCTACCATCTGGGGGACTACGATTGCGCCCTGCGCTACCTCCGCGATGCCAAGAGCCGTGAACCCGCGGGTAAGCCTTATTTATTTATTCTCTTGCTTAGCGATGTCTATGGGTATAGGAACCAGTCTACCAGTCAAAAGTTTGGACGAACCTTCTAATTCCCTGGTCTTTTCTGATTTTTATTTCTTCCTACATTTTAAAACAATGCTAAAGGCGTCCAAAAAGTGCAATACCGGGTTACCTCGGCCTACAAATTCAATCTGTTCTGAAGGCGAGTTCTTAAGGTGAAATTTTGTATTGCGAAACGCTTTTTCCCATAGGAAATAATATAAATGCAGAAAATGCGTTCCAGCCACCCGAAAATATTACCAATATTACCAATTTCTATAATATGATCATATTTTTGTATAGAAAAACAATCAAAACATCTAGAAATTACATGTAAATGAAGAAAAATATTAAATAAATGGATATTAAACCTGACTTAACCTTGATTTTTGATTCCTCTTGGCACCAAAAATTTAACTGGATGTATCTCCGTTTTATCCTTGCTGTCCATGGTGCTATGTTTTCACTAAATCTTTATAAATTTATACAGTGGAGCCTTGGATTACGAGCATAATTCGTTCCGGACGCGGGCTCGTATTCCAAAACACTCGTAAACCAAATTTAATTTTTCCTATAAGACATAATGGAAACTCAAACTATTCGTTCCACAGCCCAAAAAAATAAATACATAGAAATAATTAATACAAAATATAAAGTAAAAATAAAACAAATTAATCTGCACTTTACCTTTAAAAAAAAGTAAAAATAAATCCCGAAAGATAAGTGTTTCCGTTTATGCGCGCAGGCGCTGTGTGTGTGTGTTTGTGTCTGTCGTTATGTGTGCGCGCGCGGAATTTAACACCGTGCCGGTTCACAAACACACACACTAAATGCGAGAGAGAGAGTATATAACGACAGGCTGAGGGAGAAATTTTTTTTTTTAATCTTCTAATGAGACTTTCTTTTGCTTTACACGCACGCAAACACGTGTGTTATAATAAACAGTACACGCGCGCTGTACACGCACACATACAAACACAAAATAACATGTGGTCACAGTGTTATAGTAAACAGTACACGCGTGCACGGATGTTGATTATACCAGTAAGAGGCGAGCACTAAGACCCAGCAGGGGAGAGGATTACCCACAATTCCGCAGCGCAAGAGAGAGAAAAACCGTTGGCTCAGTTTGTGATCACGTGACGCTCTGCGTCAAAACAAGAAGCGCATGCGTGATATATGATACTCGGTGCTCGTAAACCAGGACTTGTTCGTTTTCCAAGTCAGATTTTATTTTAAAATCTTTTGCTCGTTTTTGCGGAACACTCGCAAACCGCGTTACTCACAATCCGAGGTTCCACTGTATATGCTTCGCTTGGCTTTTCACTGACACAAACAAGTTTTTATCGGCTACCGGACGTACATGCGACCGACTCAGTCACTTGTATGACAAAAATGCTTTTCATGCTAAATTTTAGTTCTTAAGGCAAAAATTCGTACCACTGTAATCTCCTTTAAACAGTTGATGTTGAGATGTGTGTTACTTATAGTCTGTAAAGCCTTCATAACGCCTCTTATCTGAGGTGCTGATGGTGAGTTCTGAGGCTGGTGAGTCTAAATTTCTCCTCTGCAGCAGAGGTAAGTTTTGGTCTTGCTTTTCTGGGATGGTCTTCATGAGAGCCAGCTTAATCATGTTGCTTGATGGGTTTTGCAAATGCACAATACTGTTCTAACAAGAACTATTCCAGAGTGAATATAGACCTCCGTGTCTTAAAATAACAACTGACTGTTATTCAGAACAATCCAATATTGTACTAAAATTTAGAAAACAACACTGAATTAGGAAGTGTGTCCAAACTTGTGACTGGTACTGTAAGTGTATATGTGGTGTTCCTCACCTGCCCCATGGATGAGCTGAGACTGGTTCCAGGAGTATCCTAATTCTGCTCTTAACTTTTCCTTTGTTTCCCCTCTTCCTTTTCCAGACACCAATGTGCTGCGATACATCCAGCTGACGGAGATGAAGATGAGTAAGAGCGGTCAGCAAATGCGGGAAAGCAACAAAGAGGCTCTGGGTTAATCTTGGCCCATTCCTCTGTCCATTTGGCCATCCTCTCCATAAATCTCTCCCTCCTTTTCCCTCTCCACTCCTCGTACTATGGACTATCAGGACCCCTGTACTGTGCCCTTTAGTGAAGATGGACTGCTTTCGGCACGGAAGCCCCTCGACCTACCCTCTCGCTCTGAATCCTCTCTGTCCCTTTAAAACCAAACCGCCCCGGTGCTTTCAGTTTCCCAGGTACTGACTGACGAAAAAACGATATGGAAAAATACAAAAATAAAAAAACACGACAAAGCAACAAGAATCAATGAAAGTCTGTAGAAAAATTCACATGGACCTGATAAAGGACCTTATACGTTATTGGGGAGGTGAACGAGCAGTGAAGTGTAGCTATAGAGAGGTGGAGGTGTATTACATCCTTTTAACTATAAAAGAGCACACATATCAAAGCCACAGTGCTGTGCCAGAAACAGACACTAAATAGGGCCTAGGATTAAGCAGACGACCTTTGAACTCAAACGCACTCCATCGCACATCTTCTTCTTCCTGGCTGAAGGGAGCAAGAGAGAAAATGCAATTCTGTTTTGCCGGATTACTACTGATCTCTTTGCCTGCGGTTTTAATTGGAATTTTAGTCCGTATCTCTCTCTCTTTCTTTCTCTCTCTCTGTTTCTCTTTCTCAAATTCGGCTGTATTTAATCTCTTTTGAACTGTTTCAATTTAAGGGCTAATTCTGAGATTCGTAATTCGTCCTTCGATTTTTTCCGAGCGCGTCTTCTTTCTTTCCGCTGCTCGTTGTACAATAGTAGCATTTTATTTTCAACGCGAATTTGTGATGTTTTTTTTTTCCGTCGTTCTCCGAGCAAACGCTGCCCTGAACTTAAGAGCTCTTTTTTTCGAACCCGTGTCATCCTTTAACTCGCAGCAGAATGTCAGATTGACCGTTAACAGTATTTCTAACCATGACAAATCCTGCAGGGTTTTATAAACAGAGTTCGATATCGTTCGATAGTGCAGGCTTGCTCACATGCTTTATGCTTTATATCGTCACATCTGTATTACTTTGTGCCATGTAAATTCAAGTGCCACTATTAATGAGCTTTGCATATCAACTTTTAGTCCTCTTTTATACCTTTCTCAAAATAGTCCGTCCCTGCCTCGATGTCGCGAATTGAGCAAAAGAAAGCAAACGTCTTGATATATGCTTTCGTTTTAATGATCTCACCGGCTGCCAGTTGCTTTTTTAAGGCGTTGGGTTTAATACCGTTTCCATCATTTAAACCTCCATTAATATCAGCAGACCCAAAACTGGAAGCATTCATAATTAATCTTGATCTCCTTTTTTTTTTTTTTTTTTTTGCTCTGCTAAAGAACGTGTCTGCTTGTTAAATCACAGGTTGCCATATAATTCGTGTCTAAATGAGAGCTTCTTCGTGCAATCGCTCTTAGTTTCCAGTTTGCATCAGCCACCGTGACTGGTCAGCTGAGAAGTTGCTACGAATGGTGTCAGTACGACTCTGTGGATTTGGACGGGGAGAGACTCTGACGAGATGTAGGACCTGGAAAGGGGAGACTCTGAGCCACTGTGCTCACAATGTTGGTGAGAAACAAGGGATCGGAATTATTGCTTGCGACTCAGCGAGGCACGGCGTGACCTGAGAAACAAAATGCTTGCGTGCTGTCTTCGTGCCTCCCTGGCCTCCCAGCTTTTCTGTACTATTTTTCATTTCTATACCGTTATTTATTTTTGTATTGATTTTTTTATGTAAAGGGCAAAGACGATAGCGATGCATCAGTGGAGTCTGGGTCATTAGCTCTGTTTAACGTGTCTCTTTTGTCCCCGTGCGCTGGCTGTCTTCGGTCAAACGGTTACGACAGCGGATCATGTGATTGTTGTCCCGACAGCATCAGAAGCACAAACTGAAAGGTCGGACGGACGAAATTGAAGCAGTTAGCCGTGCTTGTTTTCTTTGATGTCACTTGAGGTAGGTGTTTGTTGAATGTTCGAATAGATACATGTGGTTTTGAAACAGATGTATTAAAAAAGAAAAAAAGAAAAAAGAATAAAAAATGGTTGTGGAGAGCTTTACTTTACGGAATTGTTTTATCGATATATGAGAGAAAATTAAATGAGATTATGAAAATAAAATATATTTAAAGGTCAAAAAGGGGCAACTTTGTATCCGTGTATATGTTAAAAATTTATTTCGGTTTATTGCCTCTTTATGTGACGTCAAAACTTCCGTCTTGTCAGAATCGCAGTCCAAGGGTTTGGGGGTATGACCTTTGACCTCCCAAGTGGGATCCTAAAAGTTAGAAGGGTATGATGATGATGATGATGATGAAGGAAGTAGTTGAAGGGGTGAGGGTACCCTGCAGACCTGACCACAAATGAACAACTGGTTCATTGGTTTCTTTTTTCATTCGTTTGTCTGTTCTGGAGAGAGCGACTCGGACCGTCTGGTTGTTCTGGTTCTTATCCCACCGTCTTGCTGGTTCACGTTTTGCCCCCTCAGCGAGAGTGTCTCATTAGAAGACCTGAGAACTGGTTATATTTACCTGCAAGCCCAGGAATGCACTATTGATATGTATTTGATGACAAATAAACTTTAGAAAAATAGAATAAGCGTCTTGTCTGGTTTTTCTCTTTTTTTGCCTTCTTCCAACATACAGAGCTACAGATTTGCTGCTTTATAAGTAGAAATGTTCCAAATACCACCTCCATACTCTTTTTCTCAGGAGCTGGATGTGAGAAATCTTATTTTGGATGTGAAACTTGTGATCATCCTTAAATGCCTTCAACAGCCTACCTACACTCCCTAACCTGCTCGCCCACATCAGATCAATACAGTATGAGGGAAGAAAAAAAAACAACAGCATTCATCTGGCCAAATAAAACATTTTAGCTCATAGAGGAAAACATTGTGTATCTTTTAGGTTTTACACAATGCCTGTCTCAATCTAGGTGTACATGTTTAGCACTGTTGCATTGCACCTTTAAAGGGTTAGAGGTTCGAATCTCACCTCTGGTCTGTGTGCATGGAGGTCACATGTTCTCCTCATTCCAGGTGTTCCAGGTGTTCTGGTTTTCTCCCACTTGGTGTTTCCGAGTTCACGCTATGGGCAATTTGAGTACAACAATTAACCTAATCTGCATGTCTTTGGACTGTGGGAGGAAACCGGAGTACGCGGAGGAAACCCACCAAGCACGGGGAGAACATGCAAACTCCATGCACACAGACCCCAAAGCAGGAATCGAACCCTGGACCCCGGAGGAACGAAGCCATAGTGCTAACCACTACACCATCACGCCATCTATAAAGTGTTATTATTAAATCTCTGTTGTCAATTTACAATAAGGAAGTTTAGTAAGTGGAAAAAAGCAGAAACTCATTTCCGGCCAAGTCATCCATATACTGTATAAGGTCATTATATAAATTTTTCCGGAAGTCAAGTTTGTCGCCCAGAACGCAAGTACAATGTCAGTAATGGGAAATAATTTCACATGAATGAATGAATGAATCTTATGCAATCCCAACGAAAATAATATAGTTGGTATCTTTTAATGTTTCAGTCTATTTTAGTACAAATTTAACTTTTTCTTTCAGTTTACACTGAATGCACTGTAATACAATAAAATGTTAATCACCTGCGTCTCCGACAATGAAAGTGGACTCCATGTCAATGTGAACACTTGTACTGAATTTTTAGCCTCATAGCACACAGTTTGACCACAAATGAATCTCTGCTATATCCTTCTGATATCACCCTGTTGAGGATGAGTTCCGTGTTTAATCTGGTTCCTTTTAAGTTTTTTCTCCTTTTGTCATCTCAGGGAGTTTTTCTTTGCCACCATCTTCCACGACTTGCTCCTCAGATACAAACTGATAAGTATAAGCTATGCATAGTTCCTCCAAACTTCTTTCCATATTGTAACAATGACCATTGTTAAAAGTGCTATATAAACTAAATTGAATTAAATTGAATTGATACTTTCCAACTTAATTGTCATAAAAATTACAACGACCAAGACCTGCTATAATGTACTTACTGTATATGCACCTCAATTTTTATTTAAGAAAGACATGAACAAACCGAACTATACATTAAACCACATTATGTAAATAAAAAAGGATGCTGTAACCTCTCAGAGAGAGCTGATTGGCCGAGCTCTTTCACAGGGGAGGGATGAGGGGTACTTAGTGCTCCCACATTAATCACGGCTCTACAGCCAATCAGGGGCGACTGTGAGCTCGCGCAAGCGGAAGGAGCGGATAGCGCTGTCCTCTGAGTGTGTTACTCCGCCCCTAACGGTGCGTGTGCGAGCAGTTTGAAAAGATGGAGTCGACTGGCATCACATGGTTCAGAGGAAACACGTGATAGTCTTCGGCCCTCCTGACTGAGTGGTAGTCGTAGCTTAATGAGGGAGCCCCCTAGTGACGGGGAGGAATTGGACACGACTAAATTAGGGAGAAAATCGGAGAAAAAAAGGTAAATTAGCCATCCCTAGTGTAAATCCCTAGCGTTAATTTATGGACCAAATGGACCAATACAAACACTGTAGGATGATAATTCATTAATTAATTAAATTAATTTTAACTGCGTAAGCCAAGAAAAAAAAAAGTAGTAACCAGGTGATCCTAGCTACAGTAATATTCTTTCATTGATTTGTTTTTGATAACGGAACATCCCATCATGTTTTGTTCTTTATTTATACCTTTATTCGTTTCTATATCAACTTTGATTGTCATTTTAAGCACACCTCGTATAAGACTAAATATATCACATAACTGTTTAGAGAACATAATGCAAGATAAACTGTGAGCAAAAATTATTCAAAATTACAAAAAATTACAAAATGCTCTCACTCATCTTCTGTACTGCTTCATCCTGTATTCAGGGTCACGGGGACCTGGAGCCTATCCCAGGAAGCTTAGGGGACAAGGCGGGGTACACCCTGGACAGGGTGCCAATCCATCACAGGGTACACACACTCACACACTATGGGCAATTTGGGAACACCAATCAACCTAACCTACATGTCTTTGGACTGTGGGAGGAAACCGGAGTACCCGGAGGAAACCCACCAAGCAGAGGGAGAACATGCAAACTCATGCACACAGAGATGGGAATCGAACCTGGCTGGGAATCGAACCCGGATCCTGCAGGTGCAAAGCGACAGTGCTAACCACTACACCACCACTACACCGCCTCTTACAAAATGCTATTTGTTGCTTTTGTGTTTTTTCTTGAGGTACAATTTATAAAATAAAGTATAAATAATAAGCTCCAATTTTATTAATTGCGGTTTCAATGAATGCCCAGATGTTGCAATGATTACCGGCATGGAATGGGGAAAGATAAATGTAATCCAGTCCATTTCAGCTCCAGAAGATAAGGCTGCATTGGATAATGGTTCTGCATCTCTCACAGGACGTGTACAAAAAGATGTTTTTTGAAGCTGTGATTCCAGTAAATACTGGCATAATATTTTAACACCGAGATTTGTGAACGCCTCGCTCGCCGAGGTGAGAGGAATGCCCAATTACTGAACCGTGAGCAGGCTTTCATTGGAGCGCGTGATGCTGCTCGATAATTGGGCATATTCACAAGAGATTCTGACTACAAAATAGTCCAACATTATGTTCATTATGGACCTTGTATCAGTATGATAACATCCTCATGAGCACATTAACTAGGTCTTGGATGATTCAACACATTATTAGTTGATGCTTGTGAGCCTATTCGCCTATTCAGACATTGCTAGCTTTTTCTTTAGTCCCTTTCTCGTTCTTATGGGGTAATTATGAGTCTGTCACTACTGAGTGCTCTCCTTAATGGCTCCTACTGCTTTGAATGCAGACAGAGAGAGAGGGAGAGAGTTGCAGAAAGGGATAGAAAAAGAAAGAAATCACTTTTTTATTGGGTCAGTTTCCTTTCCCCCATAGATTGATTGCAGTTATGCTGCGGAAAGGGTGCAAAGCCACACGTCGGTACAAACGGAGTAATAACGACCCATTTCGCGTGATACTGAATGCAATACAATGCTCTTATGTGAATAAATGTCTTCCGATAAAGCTCAAGCGTCATTATGCATTGACTGCAGTGCCACGGTTTCTTATTATAAACACAATGGTAAACACGTGCGTTTTGTTCCAGTATTGCCATGTCCACCATCTTCCCTTGCTTTCCTCCCTTCTTTTCTTCACTGTGGCTTTTTATAGCATTGCCATGGAAGTGAAGTGGAGTTGCTAGGTAACTGAGTGGCGTCCAAAGTGTTGGAGCGGCGGCTGCTTTCACAGACACGAGTATTGGAGCAGAGCACAGCTATGAGTGTGTGTGTGTGTGTGTGTTCGGGTATGTGGGGATGGGTGCATGTGCAGTAATGGTGGGACAGGATTGTTATTTTTTTTCTCCGTCATATCCAAGTACAGATTGTAGCTCCTGGTGTTTTGTTATAGAAAAATGACACAAGAGTGATATGAACACACTACATGGAGTCTGAAATGGTGGGTGAGGACAATTGTGGAGATATGTAATGAATAATATAATAATTATGTTATTAAATACATAATAACAGAATTTGTGATATAATAGTGTAACTATACAGCCCTATGTAATTACTTTACATAAATTATTATAATAATAATTACAGTATTATAAAATTATAATTACTAGTGCAATTATAGACCTTATCTATCTATCTATCTATCTATCTATCTATCTATCTATCTATCTATCTATCTACAAAACAGCTATTATAAGCAAACATTTTATTTAAATGTATTTATTAACACATTTATGCATTAAATGCATTAAATACATTATTCAATTATGTATAATAATTGATATATATATATATATATATATATATATATATTGGTATAATAATTATTTATAAATTATATTTCATATGTTTGATCTATAAATCTATCTATATACACTTTAATTGATGGTAATTGTAATCACATATATTGCATGTCATATGTGTTGTTTATATAATAAAAATATATAAAAAATAACAGTAATAAGGAGCAGAATATACTAGTGTAATTACATACATATATAGACATAAATTTACTTTTATAAATATTATAAAAAATATAGAAAGTGCAATTATTGTTGTATTATTGTAAAAAAACTTCCCCTGAGGGATCAATCAAGGACATTATCTATCTATCTATCTATCTATCTATCATATGTGTAATTAAAGTTGTACTGCATGTTGTATGTATTGCGTACAATCATCGTCTATACCGCTTAATCCTGTATTCAGTCTATCCCAGGAGACTTAAAGCACAAGGCGGGGTACTCCCTGTGCCACACTATGGGCAATTTGGGAGCACCAATTAACCTTAATCTGCAGGTCTTTGGACTGCGGGAGGAAACCGGAGTACCCGAAGGAAACCCACCAAGCACGGGGAGAACATGCAAACTCCATGCAAACAGAGGTGGGAATCGAACCTGGCTGGGAATCGAACCCGGACCCTGGAGGTGCAACAGTGCTAACCACTACACCACTGTGCCATCGTATTGCTGTTTATTAAATAATGTTAATAATAATAATAGTCTGATTATATACATTTATAGCCACAAATATACTTTTAGTTATAAAATAAAAAAATGTAATCCTGCCATTATTGTCCAAACCTCCCCTTAGGGATCAATAATAATAATAATAATAATAATAATAATAATAATAAAGACTGTTAAATCTATTACAAATTAATATCTTATTTTTGTAAAATATTACTTACTTTCTTACTTTTACTGTACTCTGTATACTGTATATATACTCAGTATTTACACTCCTGTGGTATTTAACTCTGCAGTATTGTTTTTTTCTGGCTGTGTGTGTGTTTGGCGCCATCTAGTGCACAGTTTTTGCACTACATTTCTAACACTAAGCTCTTAGAGCTCCAGTCAGCCTCCTCCACTGAATCTACTCCTACTCTAATCACCTTGTACAGAGAACCACAAACAAACAACTTGAGATACAGTTATACATCAATAATATAATAATAATAATAATAATAATAATAATAATAATTATTATTATTATTATTATTATTATTATTATTATTATACTGTATGGCCATTTGTGTATGTAACCCATTAAGTATTTAATGATCTGGCTGTTTGTGTTTGTTGCAAATAGTGAATGAAATAGACTGATAATGAATAATAACTCATGACTGCTTCAATCATAACAATAATTTTAATAAATACTCTTAGTTCTTTTCACACAGGAAACAGGGGACGGCTTTGCGTCTCTTCCCTCCACAGGTTCACCCCATACAAGTGATAACAATAAGAACACACAAACACACACACACACATACGCACATTCACGCACATACACACCCACCGGCAGACAGTCGAAAAAATACTGTCGATTACCAGGTTGAACCTTCGAGCATAAAAGTGTGTTCGGGTTTCGTACAATTCGACGTCATAAACACAAGGTCGAGGGCTCGTTGTTCTGAACGGAATGATGTCATCGTGCATCCTCCTCTTTTTGCGTCTGATTACAGCGGCATTTCATAGCATAGAGCATCGATTTATAAAGTGTGATCAGTGTGTAGGTTCGAGGAAGATCTTCCATGGTCTCATGTGAAGAGGTAAACAAGTGTGTGTGTGTGTGTGTGTGTTTGGATACAGGTAGTAGATGATGATACAGTGTGTTTCCTATTTTATTGCAGATGGACAGAGACCCTCGCTCGACCGTAATCAGTCTCCAGGCTCGTCGAGTGTTCCTGTTCCTGTTTAATGAGGAGCACAGAAGTAAGAGGGCATTTCAACCCGAAACGGAACAACTGAGAACTGGTCTCAGCACCTATGACAACTCCTATGACACGTCCTCACAGAGAGACACATGCACACCCTCTTGCGTACGTACTCACACACAGGCATTATGTACTATACACCAGGATTTGCTGACGAACAAGGCATTCACATTAAGAACAGCTCCTGCTTTCTGATTAGGTTCTGCAGAGAGCCTGAGATGGTCAGTCTTCTCCTCGAAAACAGAAGAATACAAAATAGGCTTGGATTTACTGTATTTTCTGGACTATAAGACCCACGGGTTTCTCATCTGATCATCTAACATGCAAACAGGGGTTTTTTTTTTCCGTGTTTCCTGAAGTGATGTGGGACAGCAGAGTAAAGGAGTAAAATATTTTTACAACATCAATAAATAATCGACAATTATTATGATATCATCCTTCCTTAAGTACATACAGTATATACTGTCTCTATGGAGGCAAGTTTACACACATTAGTCAGCTGTAACTAATTGTTGTAGTTGTGATGGCTTCACAGCATAACAGAGGTTTTGCTGTTTTTTTGTTTGTTTAATTAGATAACGTGAGTTATATACATTATGGATACTGGTCATTTTTAAGGTCGACATTGAGAGTCAATATGATGCTGTGTCTTTCAGCTGCTCCTGTTGAAGGGTTGCCACAGCGAACCATCGGATCGGCACCCGCAACCTGGCACCGGTTTAACCCGAATGCCCTTCCTGGCACAATCCACTCATTTTATCCAGGCTTGGGACGGGCACCGCATTCAGTGGCTGGGGTTTGGGCGACAGGTGGGGAACAATGAGATCTCCTTAAATATGAAGACACAATCTCAGACCTGTCCATTAGTTTTTCTTAGTTCTCTCGCATGACCAGTCCAAAAATGGTCTGAGAGAGTTATGAATATTCCTTCCAGTCACGGTTCAGCACTACACCTATGACGTTAATCCCCTAGACAGCTCCAGGGGTACAAATTGGAATTTTTATTTTTTTTTTTTTTACTTGTTTTTTCGAAAGCCTGTGAACAAATAAAATCAGATGATTGTTTTGTCTTTGCTTTACAGTTTACTGGATTGTACTGTATGGAATATACACTGCCCGTCCAAAAAAGGTCACCATTTCAAATAGGCCAAATAATTAGGCTGCATCAAGCACCAAAAACAATTTAAAATTAATTTATGGAATCTTTCCATTAAAAAACTTGACATTATTCAAACTTAGGGTCTGTGTTGAACCATCAGATATGTTGTAGAAATGTGGCCAGAAAAAAATCATGAATGGAAATCACTTAAATGCTTAGTAAAGATGCATGGTTAAAAAAAATATATATTTTTTTAATAGTCATTTTTAAATGTGATTTTTTATATCACTGTATTTAATAGTGAAATTAAGAGCATTTCCACATGTGGAACTAAATAGCTGTGTGTCCCTAACAGTTTTAGTCAAGACCGTTATATTTATTCTACCATCATCACTCAGCGAGGTTTGGCCCAAAATCTGTTAACTACTAAATCCCCTATCTGGCTCACGGATTACATCATTTGTCTTAATAACGGATTACATTTTCAAAATGATAACTAAATAACTGAATGCTGAAATGGCGGACCTAACGCGTTAAATCAAAAGAGTAATCCAAGTACTCTGACGCGTTACTTTGTAACACTGGTCCCTAATATAATCACTTGTTAGTCAGACTAATCAGAAAAAAGACACTTAGATTTACTAGGAAGATTTGGACTTTGGAGCCCAGGGAAAAATGTCATGTGATCTGATGAGTCCAGATTGACCCTCCACCAAAGCGATGGGCGCACCAGGGTGAGACGGGAAGAGCATCAATCGATGCACCTATTGTTATGATACCTAACATTGTGTGCTTCAGTTGGTCAGGTCTAGACTCAGCAATGTTGAGATGTTGTGGCAATAAAAAGAAGTCAGCTGACGACCTGAATGTTATGAAATACGTCAAGGTTATCACATCTATGGACTTTTCTCCCTCTCTAATGGCACCGGCATGTTCCAGGATTCAAAAAGCGAAACTTTTTTTTTGGCCAGGCAGTGTATAACTCTTTTGTGTTTTAATATTTTGAAAATCAGACAGATGTTGTACAGCTGTGACCGAGGAGCACAGGAGAAAAAAAAAAAACGGATACAATACAGAACTGAACTATGGTAACACTAAAAGGACAAGCTAAATCAGAATATTATAATACAGGTCTCTTAATGTGACATTTACAGTATAAAACTTAATTATATGTATTTTTTTGTCATAATTAAGGGAGGCATGTCTTAATATCATGAGCAACCTATCGTCCAGAAAATACAGTATCAAAAGGAATGGCTTTTTGCCGATGCAATTCATCACATACATATTACCTGGTTATAAAAAAAAGAGAGTTTTATTGAACAATCTATAAGGGGAATGATGCAAGCAGTAGGACTTGACCTTTACTTTTATGACGCTCATAAAATTGCTGCAGCTCTAAGACTGAGGTTCAGTGGCTTTGAAAAGTAATCCACAGCCCTCCAGGTGTTGCTGTTGTTGAGGACTTTCTTGTCACTCACTGTAATGGGATGTCTGTGGTTTCTGTGATACACTGGTTGAACCACAACCGCCTTCATATGAGATGTGCGCGACCTGGCTAGGAATTTCATGGCTCTTTTTGTGTCTAGGGAATATGCTGGCCATGTAAATCAGACCAGGTGGCCCTGGTTATTATAGAGGTTTCCTGGGATATTATGAGAAGTTCTGCCCGCACAGTGTGGCTTGTGAATGCTCCCCACATAGAGGTACCGTGCTGTCCTGGCTCTGCCCCTCCATGTCCATGTCCAGCAGAGTTTGGCGCCCAGTGGTGGTTCCTGCGCTGACCCCGCTGTCCCCAGAGCCTAGTGGACTGTCACAGCTGCTGCCAGGAGATGAGCTGAGCGTCCGGGACAGTGAGGAAAGCTTCCACGGGTCCGGACGCGCGCGGGCAGGGGTGGGACGGGGACGGGGTGCAAACTCCAACGTCTTGGGCCGCTCAAGGGTCGCAGTCTGGGATTCTGAAGGGGAGGTTTTGCGCCGATGCACTGCGGGGTAGACTGTGGATGGGTCTGGTAGACGAGGGATGTCTAGAGTGTCACGGGAACCTGAGGGACGACACAGAACATCATATACGTATTAATCGCTACATACCGTTGAACGAGAATACTACATACAAGGGGCGTTCAAGTCAAACCGGGACTTGATGATGGAATTTCTCGTGAATGAAGGAATTCAATTGATTTGAGGTTTAAAGGAGATTTCGGTCTTAGACTCAGTAAAGCATTTGAAGAAGAGACGTTTCTCATAATCATTCACCAACACCACTTGCACATTACAGGAACTCGACTAAGAGTCATTGCAGTCCTGACCTCGCTCCAAGCCATTTCCACATGTTTGGCCATTAAAGGAGTTCCTGGGAGGCCAGCGTTTCAGACATGTAGCGGACCATGGCTCTGACACACTGAGAAGACCTGATGGTATCCAAGCACTAGTGAAACGCTTGGTTATGTGCATTAGTGTAGCAGGGGATTATATATAGAGAAATAAAAGTAGTTTTTACTCACATAACTGTGTTCTGTTATTCTGCACAATCAAAAGTCCCGTTTTGACTTGAACGCCCTCCAAACTTTATGGAAACCCATTAGTGAATATAAAACAGAAAGAAAGACCCTTCACGTTTAGTTGAAATTCCATTCCACAGTTAAATCAAAATACAGACTTGTAAACTGAAGCACTAAGCAGATAGATAGGTATATACAGCTAGTGGCATCGTGTTACATCCATAATACACACCTGTGTGTGGTGTGTTAGTGGGTGTGATGGGAGGAATCGGCATGCTGCCATCTGAGGGCGAGCGTCTGTGCCCTGTGACTGTCTGTGCACGAGGTCTGATGGCACCGTCGGATGGCGTGCGCCGGTGCCCGCGGTTCACAGCCATGGTGGCGGAAACATGAGTGGGTGTGAGCGACTGGTTAGGCTCGCGTTTGAAACTCTCTGCTCGTAGATCCAGCAGGGGGTTTAGAGCGGGTGCTGGACAGGCCATGTTGCCGCTCGGACTCGGGATCAGATCGTCTGGGTCCGAGGGCAGCAGGGACTTGGTGGAGTTGCAGTCAGAAAGAGAGGAGAGGGAGAGGAGTGTGACAGAAGGAGACGGGTCCAGGCAGGGCAGGGCAGATTCGTGATGTTGGCGGCTGTGGGAAAGGGACAGGGACAGTGTACGGCTTGGGGGAGACGTGCTGCGCCGGAATCGGCCTGTGCGCTGGAACAGACCTTCCTTCTTTTTTCGTTGCTCCTCACGTGCATCTTGTTCGTCCTGATTCACCTGCACACCATGTGAAAACATCAGTCAATTCATGCTTTAGGATTTAATCTCACATCAATTCCATACGCTAAATATGATGACAAATCAAATCAGAACAAATAACAATTAAATTCCTTTTCTCGCTGTCGTTTATTCCACAGAGTGTCTGAAAGGTTAGGACCCAACGTAAATATGTTGAGCAAAATCCGTACAAACATGATACAGTGGTATAAAAAGATACAGAGTTTAAGGTCTTACACGTAGAATTATAGGTATTAGAAAACGTATTAAAAATTATTTATACACATCACAACATTATGCACAACGACTGTTGCTATAACATTATGCCCATCCGCCTGATATTGAGTAGATCCCCTTTATTTGCATTATTGCACTGTGTTCTCATACATTGTCACAACCAGTGTTAACCTTTTCAGCAATTTAAGCCACAGTTGTATTTCTATTGGTTTGAACTACATGGGCCAGCAAATACTCCCCATGTGCATCAGTGAGCCTTGGCCACCCATGACCCTATTGCCAGTTCACCTGTTCTGCTTTTTAGGGGTACTTTTGGTAGATCCTGACCAGTGTTGAGTGTAACCAGTGTTAGAGTACTTGGAGTAATCTAACGCGTTAGGTCCGCCATTTACATACTCAGTTAGTTAGTTATATTTTCAAAAATGTAATCGGTTATTCAGACAATTTATGTAATCCGTGATCCGGATGGCAGTCATTCCGTTAGTGTCTGTGTGAAAGTCGTCTTACAAGCCCCGCCCCCGATAACCCACCCCCGCTGATATTCACGATTTGACTCGCGGTGAGAAGCGGAATTAGGCAGCGCGAGCCTCCGCGAGTGACCGCCAGTTCTGCAAGGTCCGCGAGCTTTCGCGAGGACCGACGCGCGGAAAGATGGAAACGTAATCACAGCGCCAAAACTCGCGGTGAATCATGATGATCCGTACTTACGGCCACCGCGCAAAACCGCGTACAGTAGGTGAGATAGGGGTATTAGTAGTTAACAGATTATTGGCCAATCTTGGCTGAGTGATGATGGTAGAATAATTATAAAGGTCTTGACTAAAACAACATGCATGAGGAATCACAAAGGAGTT
>JAQQZT010000038.1:24328792-24354249 GCA_030068275.1 Clarias platycephalus | reverse complement strand
ATGTAGAAAGAAATAAAAATCAGGAACCATCATGGAGTTAGAAAGTGTTCTAAAACTTTTGAACGGTAGTGTACATACACCCTTCATACGAGGGTGTAAAACTGACATTCAAGCACAATATGTTGAGACATTTAGCTGCAGGAATAGCCAATGTGGCTTGGAGCCCAGTGCATGTTTTCCTGTGAACATTCAGCGAGTGGAACGCCTGATCCTTTAAAACCAATGGACTAAAAACTTGTGGCCTACTTGTGGAAGAGACGCATCTGTCAGTGGGAACTGTACACACATTCATTTAGGTACACCACTTGCACATTATGGGAACTCAGCTGGGTGCCTCATCCCATATAGTGCCGACCTTGAGGCAAGCCATTTCCACCTGGGACATTAAAGGAGTTCCTCTGAGGCCAGCATTTCAAATGTGAAGAAGGTAGTCTGAGGGACTGACACGCACATTATTATACAGCAGACATGTCACGTAGCTTCTTTCTACATGTGTATTATAGAATAAAATGCTGCATTCCATCTTCACAGCTGTAATATTTGACTGCTTTGAATGTATCCTTACTGCACCTGATGATTCAGCATGTATTGATCTGCAAATAACATCTTATGAAGAGATCCACATTTCTATCAAATTCACAAATGTCTCATCTGGTCCTAGCCACGATCTTTCTCACATAATTAAAACGGTGATTAAACAGACTACAGTATTTGTACTGACACTTTTCTCTCTCATGGATACAGAAACACAAACAAACACACGGACTTTCTGTCTCCTTCACCCATCTTCAAATAACCGTCTGACTCAACAGGGCTGTGTCTCAAATCAAGGCTTACTCACCAATCTCCTCCATATTTACTCTGCAAATATTAAACATCTCTTAAGTGCACACTCTAGGATAAAGTGAGGGTGTGGAGTGGCTGTGAAGAAGTTAAATGAGTTATTTGTGGGGTTCATGAATAAATTAAAGCTATGGGCATTTTTTCTATTTGCCTGAAGAAAGGAAAAACAACAAGGTACTGTATATAGAGGATAAAGATTTTTAGACCTCCAGATTAATGGTTTATTACTGCGCTGTTAAATTCTCTAATCTGATTGGTCAGGGGGTGTTGATCAGTTAACATTAATACTGCACTAGTTCTAATATGTTATCATTCCTGTAGTAATGTATAATCATTGATGTACTGATGTTTTCGGAATAGAAGCCATTATGGAAGGGGTTTCCAGTTTCGGCACTTCAGGAACAATCAGCAAGTTTTCCAAAACAGTAAAAGGTCATCTGGATTTACACTTTCCAGTTTCCAAATGATAAGCTGTGTTTTTCGTTCTCATCTTATTAACTTTAAATAAAGAAAGGAAAAAAGAACAAAAGAGAGAGGTCAATGCAGAAATGACTATTTAAAGTAAGAAGCATAAGGGATAACAGGAATGAACAGGTCTTATAGGCATTCCACTTCATTTAACTGAAATATAGATGGTTATAAAGCATGATGTGTTTTATTCCTCATAAACTAATTGGATCTAAAAGCAATAAACTACTTTGCTATCCGAGAATAATCAACATTTGGGATTATGTCCGCTTGATGTTGGCTTACATCACACAACCCAAGTGTGTATTGGTAATATTATTAATGTTAATAATTTGTTATTCTACATTATGTTAAGTAGCACAATAATATTTAATATACAAGAATTTGAAAGTTTCTGCATCCTTCTATTTAATATCTAAATTAAATAATCATATGTAGCATGTTACAAATCGTATAAAGCCATTTTATTAAATGTATTCAATTATGTAAAATAATTTTAATCCAATTAAAATAATCACTGATAATAAGCCGGTGTCTTTTTTTCTCTACTCCTTCCAATTAATAATAAAATATGAGCAGCATCATTACGAAAAGACAAGAGAACCCATTTGAAGGTTTCACAAAGTTCAATTAGAAGTTGCACTGCTCTGCACCTGCTCTGCCACATTATCCGCAAATAATTTGCACGTCGTGTAAACCTAAATATTAGTCGTGTACCAGAGCTTTTTCACTGTATAACGCTGCACAAATAAATGTTAAGTTTATAATTAAGCATGATTACATGATTATTACGTTATTGCATCAGAGGAGTGCTGTTGAAACAAAGATATCACAGCCATGCTGATATTCAACAATATGACCGCCGTTTATTATCAACAGGTTATGATTTGACAATTTATTTAACCAGTCTTTTGCTCTACCAACACAAATCCTTCCATGCCTGGCGGAATTAGCATTGAGCTGCCGCCTGACTGTTAGCGACCAAGAGTTAGTGCAATTAACTAGGGTGAAAGCAGTTTTAAGTTTATACCAGTACTATGTAGCTAAAAAAATATAAAATAAAGACATTGTTAAATAATAATCTGTTGATAATAAATGGCGGCCATGAAGATGAGGAGAATAAACAATGGAGGTGGTAAACAGTAAATCTTTAAGATATACTTTAAAATATAAGCTAACTTCCGGGTTCCGGTAACTGAACCCCAAAAAGCGTAAAATCGAATGCTAGTGTGCGATGATGTACACACAAAGTAGTGCCCTTGATCAAGGGTTAGAGGGGTACTTGAGATTCAGCCTTGTGTTAGAAGCTAGTTAGCATTGTAGCTCACGATAGCAGCGAACAAAACAACATAGTCGGTTCAGAAGCAATTTGGAACAATTTACGTCCTATTTGAATGGGATTAGGATTATCTAGGGACCTCTAGTCATTTGTAATAATCGCGAAAGGGGTCTGTGATCTTAATTTTGTGTGAATCGACCATTTATGTAACTTGTGAAATAAAAAGTCAAATAAAAATTTAAAAATCATATTTCGCTGAACATTGAGGTCCTGTGATTATTAGTCCTGTGCGAATCAGCATGTCTCTAATTTTACCAGGATTTGGTGGAGTCATATAATGTGCAGAATAAGAAATCTGAAAACCACTTTTTTTTTGCACAAGAGCAAAAGCAAAAAGAATGATTAGATGGAGATGGATGACATGTATAGCAGCAGGTGGTAAGGTTTACATACATACTGTTTACATAGAGCTAGACGTATGACGACAAATGTTTTATCTTGACATCATATCCGAGAGATAAGACAGTAAATTTGAGTAAAATCACAGGCTTCGCTTATCTCTTGCGAATGCACCAAACGAAATTCAGATGTGTGGGGGGGAGGATTTTTGCAGGCAGCTGCTCTCCCCCTCTTTCCAGTTCTGCTATATATAAATATAAATATTGCAAAATAAAAAACATGGTATAATGGTACTATATTAAATAAATATTACTATTATGATAGATAAACATGTTTTACCTATTTTGACAGTAGTGGTTAGTTTTGTCGCCGTGCACCACTGGGGTTCGGGTTCGATTCCCGGTCAGGTTCCATTCCTGCCTCTGTGTGCATGGAGTGTGCATGTTCTCCCTGCGCTTGGTGGGTTTCCTCTGAGTACTCCAGTTTCCTCCCACAGTCCAAAGACATGTAGAGAGATTTCTTGTAGCATGTGAACGAGTGTGTAAGGCACTTAACCCTCAACTGCTCAGATGTATAATGAAATAAAAATGTAAGCCGCTCTGGATCAGGACGTCTGCCAAATAGCTAAATGTATATGAGTGAGTGTATGTGTGTGTGTGCCCTGCGATGGATTGACACCCTGTCCATGTTGTACCCCGCCCTAGGCTCCAGGCTCCCCGTAACCCTGAGTACAGAATTGAGCGGTACATACCATGAGATGACAACAACATATTTTGACATTATCCTAGTATGTGTTCCATAGTACCATACTACAGTACATGGTGGAACCATGCACCGTACTACAGTATAATAGAATAATGGTGTGGTACATATACAGTACTATATCAGCATCTATGGCACTGTCAAAAATACCACGGTACTATATACTGTATCATGGTACCGATACCATCAGGCTACCTATATACTGTACCTAAATCATGGTAAATACAGTTAGTAACTATTTATAAACATAAGCAAATAGTATTGTTGTTTTAAATGCTCCAGGACACAAGGAGAGCTGATGTTGCAGTTGAATCAGGTCCCTGGCTCCTGTTTCCTGCATTACTGTATACAATTCCTACTAATGCACACTACCCTTAGACTGCTGAGTGGGTGCATCTAGGGCTTTTAATCACAAAGAAGACATTTTGCAGAATGCAGAGTTCTGTTCTCTCTTCCTGTCTTCCTGTATATATATTTTTCTTTTTTCTTTTTTAAGAAATTGTGTTTTTTTTTGTAGTTGTTGGTTCAATACATCACTTGATACACATGCCTGTGTGACAAAAGAACAGATGACAAGCATGGCACCGAGCCAATAAGCCTGACACAGCAAACAGGGGTGGGACTTCTTTTTAGTCCAATGGCTGCGTGTGTTCTCCTCCCTGTCCTCAGCAGTCTCTGGGAGACTATACCTCTCCTTCATCGCCATGCCCTGCAGACAATCCCTCGCACACCCCTCCCCTCCTCATGTTCTCTCCATCTCACTCGCCCTCCCTCATTCCCTTGTCTGCTGAGGAATCCTCTCATACTGCACCAAAAGATGAGCGCAAGCCAGAGAGAGAGAGAGAGAGAGAGAGCGATAGAGAAGGAGAGGCAAAGAAAAGAAGGAATTAGGGCGTATATTTGTGATGAACTTGCATGCATGCATGAGAATGTGTGTATTGCACTTCCATGCATCCGATTTTGCGTACTGTGTACAGTATATTTGCATTCATGTTATAGAAAGGCATATAGAAAGTGAAGGAGGAGGACAGTGCATGCATCTTGCTGATGTCTCGGTTTTCTCCTTTGACCTTGTTTATCTACATTCAGGTCACTTTGCTCTTTGTTTCCACCATCTCAACCTTAGATATATGTCAGAGATAAAATGGAACTCTCGGTGTCCTTGGTAAAGATGGGTTTAAAATAATTAAACCTTTAATTTACACTTATTATTTTATATCAGTATTAATATTATTAATTTATATTTAACAATTATTCACCTGTATTACTACCTCCGTATTATCCAATTTACCTCCGGTGGAACTACGAGACCCAAACCTGTTCCAGCATGTGTACAAAGCAACGTCCGTGAAGATACTGCTTGTCAAGGTTGGAGTGAAACCCCACTGACCACATTGGGGATGAACACTGACTTAACTCCAGGCCTCCTCAACCTACATTAGTGCATGACCTAATGATCTCAAATCCCAACATTCACACTCCAAAATCTTGAGGAAAGCCTTCCCAGATAAACAATGGCTTTTAAAGCACTAAAGTGAAGACATGTACTGTATGTCTATGATGGTCATAACCTTTGGCTATATAGCGTATTTTTATAACCACTGCATAATGTATGAATGTCAGTACACATTCGTCCTATTTTATTCATGTGTACTTTTCTGTAATTAACGGCAAAGAGCTTTTAGTGTCCGTGGCATCTCATACTTATACCCCGGTGAAACAAGACCTCATGGCTGATTACTTGAGAATTCCTAGACACTCCTAAACAAATTAATCCAATAAATTGTGTACAAATTAGAAACTTGTGAATGAGTTAATCAGTATAAATATATAACAAGGTCATAATAACGCATTTACTGCCAATTGTCAATTTTTAGTTGTCATAATTTTGTCATAATTTTTAGTTGCCAATTATGACAAATAAAAATGCATTCATAAGTTATTTTCACTAACAGAAAAATTAATTAAGAAATGCATGTTTTTATGAATAAAAGCTGATTTATAGTGAATAAAGCATTCATGTGTCTAACAAGGGAAAAATGTAACTTATGTGTTGCTTTTTATTTTTTTAACATACACACACACAAAAAAAAAAAATATATATATATATAAAAATTGATATATATATATACAAATATTATGATTATATATTGATATATTGTGATTTTGTTGGAAAAAACGTGCCGTGGCACACAACATTTTTTAAATATAAAGACTGTTGAAGACAATACAATAATAAACAATACAAAAAGCTCAGTTTACAGCATCAATAGCCTCCTCGTTCACCAGTTTCGGTGTCACTTCAGTAAATGTTGTCACAGTAATCGCAGCTTTCCTCACACACAGTGCATCTCCTTATGCATCTCTTGTACACAAATTGCTTGTGCATATGATTTTTTTTGTTTCGTTATGTTATTTTTCTGCATCACCACATTGCTGTGACTACAATTTACCAAGTACTGTATATGCCAAGGTGTTTGCACAACTTCTAAATCACATAATGTCGTAGTTCATAGAACGTGTCACAGATGTTAAGTGACACATACCTGTCATTTATTATTATTATTATTATTATTATTATTAATAATAGTAGTAGTAGTAGTAGTATTACTGTTGCCATTAAAGCAGTGTAAACATCCTTTTTCTTGGCTCCAACATTCTCCAAAAATCCACTGAACACCTTTAAACTATTCACAGCAGCAGCTGTCTTGTGCAGGAAATATCTTTGCTTCACTGATCATGTGACAGAAAGAAGCGCTGCTATTGACTCATCACAATCACAAAATTTTGTGGGGTTCGTCTCGTGCTTTGGTTAAAATGTGGAAACGTAAAGCTTAAGGTCATATAGCGGTTTTCAAGCTAAAAATATCATAGACAGCCTTGTGTGTCAGAGAATAATAATTTTGCTTAAAAAAGTCAATCCAGATCAGAAGTGTATCTGGACTGCCCAATAACTGATTGATTGACAATACTTAATTTACACTACCGCTTAAATGCTACTGTTCTGTTTCAACAGCATCCAGATGTTTTAAATTACTGCTCGTTATTTTAGGACAGTATCGTAAGCTGCACTGTAACAGTGCAGAGGCGGCGCAGTTGTGCCTTAAAACATGCCTGCCTTAATAAGCTTTACTGCCCTTGCAATTAACTGCCTATTATCATACTGACAGCTCTGTGGTCACTGCTGGATAATTAACCAGACATTTGCCTGTATTACAACATGAGGCACAGACTTTGAGGGGTGATTTTTGAAAATCAATGTTATTATGTTCTGCTCCGGGAATTATTTTGTTTCTTTTAATAAACTGCGTGGTGGAACAAATTCTGATATACTGTACAGTAGTTGTCATTGAAGACATCCACCTCAAACACAAAATTTCACCAAAAAAAGAAATGATAGACTTCATTCATATGTATATGTCACAGCGTCGTTTCCCAGAGGCGATGTTAACTCTTGGGACTTCATTAGTTTAATCTAATTAGAACAAATTGTTGGATAATCATGGATATTACTGTCACAATTTGAAATTGTAATATATATTAGCTATTTGTCCCAAAATATAAACAAAATAAATTTATTCCACTGTAACCATGTGATTAAGAAGTTGCTGAAAATGAATAAAGGAATAAATTTATAATATATAAAAAAAAGTAAATATGTCACTAGGTGCATTCACATGGTCCCTAATATTCCACTAATTATGGGAATAATAGCTCAATTGGAATAAAAGGCGTAATGTAAACACCTCAGTCTGAACAGTCTGACCCAATCCGACCTGATAGGAATAAGAGAGATGGTGTAAGCCTTTGATAATCGGTCCAAGACATAAATTAACAATACATAAAAAACCTCATCTGATCATTTCTGTCTTGTTGAAATGAATATAGTCTTTCTGTGCATGCTTGCCCCATGTGGGGGTAACATTACAGTATGTGACGTGACAAGTTTACAACAAAGTGATTTTGCCTCGATTCAGTATACTCCAGGGTACTTTCATCAAACTTTCATCCACTGGGTCTTTGTGTGAGGAAGGAGCACCGATTGGCTTACATTCCACATGTAGGAAAGCATCTAACCAATCACAGATGAGTCTGAATTCCTGTGACAAATCATAGTGCAGAGGGAGGGATTTTCCTGAAAAAATGGTAAGCCTAACCCAACCTTACAGATGGGGAAAAAAATACTTCTTTTTCTCGTAATTCTTCTCATATCTCTGTCTGATTAAACACGTGGAGAGAAGCGAAAAAATGCCTGGACACCTTATCTGATTAGCGTCCATGTAAACTGAGGGACATGCAAGCAACATATATACTGCATCCCCATATTAAAATAAAAAACTGTCGATTGAACTTGAATGAACATACTATAGACAGCATGTATTTGTCCGTTTATCTTTAAACATTGTGTTTTTTGCACAACCTTGCTTTGTGATCTCTCTAGCTCTCTGTGGTCTGATGAACTGCCTTCAGCTTAATAATTTACATATATGTAAGTGGCTGTATAAACTGAAACAGAGGATTTGCTATAGAAGCCAGGCTGGGCCATACTTAGAAAACTGAACTGCATCAAGATTTATTCATTTATTTATTTATTATTTTTAATAGCTGACACTGCATGTTCCTGCAACTTTGCAGTGTCTGACTATAATTAATAATAAGATATTACGTGGACCTTTAATATTTTTCCTTGAAAACGTTAATGTCACTCGGTGTCACTCGACGCCGGACTGTATGTGTTACCTTTCCCTGTATTAGCAGCCTGAGACTTTCTGATACAGCACCTTAGCTCTAGACCTCTAAGTGACATTTGCTTAAGCTTTTATCTGCTCCATCATGCCAAATTGTACTCCTGTGAAATTTGACCACTCTTGTAAGATCCTGCTTAAACCATAAACAACATTTATAATCACATGTTCAAACGTTAGCCTTAAGCAGTACATGCAGTATATCGACTGCACACACTGCTTATGTTAGCATGTTCTGAACACACATTGTTAAAGCTATTTGGAATGCAAACCACCAAGCAGGAACTGGAAGGAAATTTGCCTGGACAGAGGACGGCAACGAGTCCATGCTCTGTGCCACTGATCCTTGCTCCAAGCTTGCCTTTCTTAGAGCTGTTTGCTTTTGCGATATAAGTTCTGCAACAATACAACGCACATTCTGTCTGTACACAAGGTGATCTCAAGAATATATGATTTATACCACATTACATAGATTCAGTATGGCATTACAGTACATTTCTGTTGAAAATATTGCTTATTTATACATCCCAATAGATGATCACCTTATTTTAAGGTAAGTAGGAGATTGTGAGAAATTGATTTTAGGCCAATTTGCATTTCCTGTGCCTGTCCTCAGGGAACAGGTACAGTAAGCATATACTGTAGCAACCGTACTGGCCCCAACCAATCAGGGCATTGACCTAATAAAGCTTGAACAATACAGCTTGAGAAAAGCATTCGTTATCTGCTAGGACACAGAGTCAAATCAAGTGGGTTTGGATTGTTGTTACTGTGGTTATATTGCTTCGATGGGCGTTGGTGGCCCAGTAGAAGGCCTGAGTTCAACTCCGAGTCAATTCCCAAGCCCAATCACCGGATGCAGGGCATCTTTAGTGCCGTGCACAAGCCAAGACAGAATGGTAGGGTTGTGTCGGAAAGGGGATCCGGTATAAAACCTGCTCCATGTTGTATGCGGATTGTATGGCGCTCCGAATCCGGAAACGTTGGTACGTTTTTTTTTTTTTATTTGAACAAAATAGAAACTAAAAGACTTTCAAATCACATGAGCCAATATTTTATTCATAATAGAACATAGAAAACATAACACGTGTTTAAACTGAGAAATTTTACAATTTGCTAAGCATTTGCAATTCCACAATCTTTTTACGCACTTTTTCCACAGATTGGTGAGGCTCTGCCCATCTTTTCTTCTGAGAGACTCTGCCTCTCTAAGACATCCCTTTTAAAGCTAATCATGTTACAAACCTGATTCTAGATGTTCTCCCACCTGAGTCTTTTCAAAATATCTTGCTTTTTCCAGCCCTTTGTTGCCCCCGTCCCAACACTTCTATAGCAGGCATCAAATTTGGAATGAGCACATTTAGTGGATAAAAGCATAAAATTTCTCAGTTTAAACATTTGGTATGTTTTCTCTGTTCTATTGTGAATAAAATATTGGTTCATGTGATTTGAAAGTCTTTTAGTTTTTATTTTATTAAAATAAAAAAATAAAATAAAAACATCCCAACTTTCCCAGAATTCAGGTTGAATTTTAAAACACAATCTTGTCCTATATCTTGTCCACATAAAGTGAAAATATACAGTACTGTGCAACGAGCGATAGTCAATAAGAACACAGAACAATATGTGCAGAACAATAAACACACTGAACATGGACTGTAAAACTATAAAGGAGTGCTGCGACAATAAGTGTAGCCCAATTTTTATCCATCCTTTCCCAAACACAGTCAGCTAAATTATTTTTAATAGATAGAATTATTTTTGAGATAGAAAGCTTTTTAATGATAATTGTCGTAATAAAAGTGCACACCACAGTAACTGTGCTGAAACTACTGAAACTGGGAAAATGGATTTTATTATTTGCTTTGTAAAGAATTTAAAACAATAGAGATGGGAATCACCAATGGCCATCTGATACGATATTATCAGGATACCTAGGTATCTATATTATCATGATAACTAAATATTCAGATTCAATATGACAATTTCTGTTATAATTTTTAAATCTTGAACCTTCAAAAAAAGTTGTCACGACTCAAAAGTTGTATACCTTAGTTCCTGTGTATACCTTTGTTCAACTGCATTTTACTGCATCAAATGTCTCCAAAGTCTCCAAATTCAACCTGACAATGAGCGTGTGCGGTTTTTGATGATGTAATGCCATAAAAATCTATTTCTGGTCACTGGCCAATTGACCGATAAGTCTCTATTATCAATGTAAAAAATTATTTTTTTAAAAATACATTTTGGAATCAAAAACACAAATGGAGTAAAAAAATATATATTAATCTAAAAAAATGTATATTAATCTTTTTTTTTTTCATCTTTATTGTACAGTGCATCTTGTATTTACAAGAAATGTTTTGCTAAATATCCCACGTCACCTATGGTTTTTCTATTCTATCTAAACTGTAATTTAGTTGCAAGGAACGTTTCCATAACTAAATTTACATATATATATATATGTACATGTTTATTGATGCCAGGTGGGTTGGTCTTTTCCAAAACTGCTGAGCTACTGAAATTTTCATGTACAACCATCTCTAGGGTTTACAGAGAATAGTCTGAAAAAGAGAAAATATGCAGTGAGAGGCAGTTCTCTGGATGAAATTGCCTTGTCGTGGCCGGTGGTCAGAGGAGAATGCAAAGACTGCTTCGAGATCATGCAAAGGCAACAGGAACTCAAATAACATCTCGTTACAGCCGAGGTATGCCAAAGAGCATCTCTGAATGCACAACACGTAAAACCCTACAGCAGATGGGCTACAGCAGCAGAAAACCAAACAGAGTGCCACTCCTGTCAGCTAAGAACAGGAAACTTTTAAAATTTGCATGGGCTTACCAAAATTGGACAATAGAAGATTGGAAAACGTTATCATCTGATCTGATGATTCTGCTGCAACTTTCAGGTGGCACGGGCAGCATTTGACACAAACAACTTGAAAGCATGGATCCATCCTACTTTGTATTAAGAGTTCAGGCTGCTGGTGATGTTGTAATGATGTAAGGAATATTTTCTTGCCACACTTTATGCTACTTAGTACTTGAGTATTGTTGCTGACCATTTCCATCCCTTGTGGTCCATATGACCACAGTATGCCCATCTTTTGATAGCTACTTCCAGCAAGATAAGTGCCATGTCACAAGCTAAAATCATCTCGTTCTGGGTTCTTAAACATGACCATGAGTTCACTGTACTCAAATGGCCTCCACAGTCACCAAATTTCAATCCAGTAGAGCACCTTTAGGATGTGGTGGAATTATGGATGTGCAGCTAACAAATCAGTAGCAACTGTGTGATGCTATCTTGCCAATATGGACCTTGTTGAATCTATAATCGAGGCTACAAAGTATTATGGTAGTTCTGAGCATAGCATGCAAAAGCAATAACAAGTACAAAGACTACAAAACCAAAACTTAAAAACACTAAATATCCATTGACAAACATAAAACAAGCATGCATGATTATGGCCATATGACAAGATAATGGCCAATGGGTAATGCAGTATTAAAGAAGCTATCTTGACAAAAAGCTATCGAAATTTTAGTCTAGCTTATGCTTCATGTCCATATTTCCCTATTGCCTAGCAAAATATTTTTCACAATGTTAAGTACATTAAATAGTGAGAATACTGGAAGCACAAGTTTACACGTCCAATTCAAACTTCCAACTTTCCAATGTACTGTAGTTTCATCTTAAACCTTCATAAAATAATTGATAAAAATAAGAAACCACAAAACATGTCACTATCAACCAAGATATCTATTTGTCCTGTTCAAACATCCAGTGTTCCCAGTGCTCCTAACCTACACTCTGGGTCCACCTTCTTGATAAGGAACCATGGGTTCCTTTTGTTCAAATTGGGTGTCTCAATAACATGTTTTAATTTTTATAGTGAAATCTTTACAGATCCTACATAGACAAATGTACCATATCTGGTGATCTGCCCAGGGCAGAAGCTTCCAAGTGACGCAAGAGAAACGCATTTTTATGGCGTTACATTGTCAAAAGTTGTGCGTGTTAAAAGCCTCCAATCTGTCTTTTTCTCCAAAATCTGTGAGAGAATTAGTCTCAAACCCACTCATTAGACACACTTACACCAGTCTTAAAACACCACGAGCGCTAATTAGTCAAAAATCGTGTGCATTTAAAGCCTAGAGTGACCGCGTTAGAGGCCCATGCGCTGACGCCCACTTATCCCGCATGATTACTCTCAGGTTGAGTTTTTAGACTTTGGAGGCATTTGAGGAGATAAAACATCACCATTTCTTTATAATCCTACAAGTGGTGCACTCTGTACTATTTACACCTTTTCATCCTGTGTCGTATGAGTGAATTATTCACTAAGTTTGTTTAGAAATAATAATTATGGCAGATTACATAACAGAGATACATGCTGCCCAGTGAAGAAATAGCTTTTTTTGGTTAATTTAATTTTAAATTAAACGTTAAATGCTTAGATTTGAAGATTTTTTATTGTTCAAATGCAGCATTTGGTTTTCAAGTGAGACAATTTATGTTATAAAATTGCTACATTTAATTAATCATTAAACTTTTTTTAAAAATTTAACAAAATCAAGGGGAAATGTAATATCGGCATATTTATATAGAAATTGCAATGTTAATCAAATCAGCACCAAGGTATGGTGATAATATCATATCAGGAGGTGACTAGTGATTTCCATCCTTGCTTAGTACAGTTTACACTTTTAAAATGGTAAAAATACAACTGGCTTGTGAGTCAAGCTGTAAATAAGCAAGCTAAAAGCTACAGCTAATGTAACTGCTGAGTCATGTAGAGTAGAGAATAAAACACTGAAAACTGTCTAAAATATTAATATTTCTCTCAGTTATGTTAGGAATCTACTCTAAATAAGTGTCCTTGGACTGTAATTACACTTAGCATTAATTGCTAACCAAACATCCATATTAAGAAATGCTAGCATTGCACCATAGCTTGACGATTATTAGCAATGCAAAGGTTAGCACAGTAGCTCTGACACCATTTAAATGTAGTATAGAAAAAAAATAGAAAAAACACAAAGTAGTAGTAGTAGTGTAAGAAGTAGTGTACGAAGTTATTGTTAGTTGTGAGAAGATTTTTACACACACTCTCTCTCTCTCTCTCTCTCTCTCTCTCTCTGTCTCTCTCACACACACACACAGCCTTACAGTATATGTTTAAGGGTTGAGATTGTTTGTTGAAGCACAATGAAGGCTTCATATAGACGAGGGTCTTCTTGTCACTGAACTAGTGTTAGCATGGCTGAGTGTAAGCATGCCCGAGCGTGGTGGCAGTGGTAGGACTTTTACAGGAGAATGTAGTGCCAGGGCACACGGTGTAGCAGCGTCCTGATTCCAGCTGCCCAGGAACAATACGCCTCTCACTGCCCGCGTGCCATTCTTCCCTGGATCACTCAGCCGAGATCGTCAGTGCTGTGCCATGCTAGCTCACTGTGTGTGCAAAGCTGTGGCAACTCTTTGCATTTGCATCAGTTTCTTTGTCCGTGCATGTGTGTGTTTTGTATGTGTATTCATGCATTTGTCTGTTATGGAGTTAATAAATATTGTTTTTTGTTTGTTCTGTGATTATCGCTGTAATTATATGAGCGCCACTGAGTGTGTATGCGTATATGAAAGACGATGTATGAGTGTTTGGTGACATGAAGTAGGTTAAGGGCAGTGTGTGTGCGTGTGTGTGTGTGTGAGTGTGAGTGTGCTATGCGGGTGTGGATAAAGGTCTCTGTTTACACTGTGTTACTGCTGTTTCTCTCTCGGTCATGTGAGCTCGAGATCAAACCTTGGACTCTAGACAGCCTGCTTCAGTTACTCTTTAATAACTCGGTGGCACACGGACTTTATGACACGGTTGAAGAGAAATTCCATGTGTTACGCTGTAGACCGATACTAGTTGGTAGTTCGGTTAAAATCTGAAGCAAGTGGTGGTGTTTGTATTTATCTTCTTTTCATGGTGTCAAATGCTATTTCACTAGCTGCTGCCTCTGGCTACATGAGTTATCTCTTTATTGATCTGTGTGGTGGCCAGTGTGACAATCGGTAGACATAAAGTGGTAGATATTGTGCGTGTGCATGACGTGCTGCTTGTTAGATTTGTACATGCTACATGACAAATATAGATGTGATATTTAAAGAACAAAATTAGCCCAAAGTTAAATTTACATAGCATTTCCATTCGCCACACATGTTTTCAATTAGCCATGACCATTTGCCATTTCTGGAGCCTGTAGCTTGCTTCGTTATTTCTGCACTGGAGCTATGAGGTTAATGTACATAGACAAAAAGTTAGAAAAATCAATCTGCTTTGTGACAATTTCAGCTTGCTGAAAAATATAAAGAAGAAAAAACTGGACACACACACATATCCGGGAATTCATATGCTGTAAAGTACAACATGATCCACCTTCTTCCATCGCATTATGGTCCAGTTACGATGCGCACATACTTCCTATAGGCTCTTTCAGGAGTGGATAAGGGTCAGCATGGGCAAGCTATGGATACACATCTCTGTGTTCTGACACCTTTCAATCACAGCCAGCATTAACTTTTTCAGCAATTCGTACTACAGTAGCTCGTCTGCGCGACTGGACCAGACAGCATAGCCTTCTCTCTACACTCATCAGCGAGTCTTGGACGGCCCATTACCTTGTCACTGGTTTAACTATTGTTATTTCATAGACTGCTAACCACTGCACACTAGGAACACACCACAAGACCTCTAACCAATCACATTTCACCTCAGAATTGTCAAAAATGTTCAGATACACATTTCTCCCACTCTGAACACAAAAACTGACTTGATATTTGCTGACTAATGTATCCCAGTGTTTTTAATGTTAAGGCTGATGAATGGATATAATATACATCATAAGGTTGTGCATGCTGGGATGCTTTTCTCTTCAATACAGTTGTAAAGAGTGCTTATATAAGTTACTATATCCTTCCTAATAGTTCAAAACAATCTACCATTTTCTACTGGACAAATCCCTTATCTCAGTGTTTCCACCCACAGAACTGTCATGCACACACACACAATGTTTTTTCCATACCATCCTTCGGAGACTGAGTGTAAAAATCCCATAAGGTCAGCAGTTTCTTGCACTAACATCCATGACACGGTTAAAATCACAGAGATCACAATTTTCCCTGTTCTGTTATTTTGTCATGTGAACGTTAAGTGAAGTTCTTGACCTGTGAGGGCATGATTACAAGTGGTTATAGTAAGTTGTAGTGTAGCTAGTACACATACTGTAGTGTAAACATTATAGCCATCACTACTATCTAATGATGATCAACACAACCAAACGACCTACAACAAGCACTTATCCAACACTGTGAAAGAACCAGTGCCTCCTATCTCTGGAGCACTATTTGGACAGGACGCCTTTCTGCACTGATTATCTGATCATTTGAATCATTAAGATGTTGTCATGTGCATGCACAATCTCACGCATATGTGTGTGGGAGTATTTCAGTCTGGCTAATCATTGATCCGTGTCTGTTTAAGATGAACGAGGCGCTGTCATTCTCCTCCTTGTTTTCCACAAGTACTAAATTTATATTTGTACACGAATACTAATGAGCAAGGAGATCTAGTGTGCTGTGTTACTGGGGAAGCAGCCACAGTAGCACCTGGTGACCCACATGTCCTCGTTCCCACAGGGTCGGCGAAGCCACGAAGCTTGAAACGAAACAGAGCGTCAGAGCCGTCGTCAGCAAGAGCCGGCAGTGAGTCACTGATTCTACCCACAGTGCAAACAACCATCCGTGGCGCTTTTACAATCAGCTCTGTCTGCGAAACCTCATCAGTGGATTTGAGTAATGAGAAAGGAATGCACTCGATTACTTATTAATAGTGCACCACAAAGCAATTGGGTTGACTTCTAAGCGATGTGTGAGCAATAAAGTAGTGTTGTAAGCGTTTACAGTGAGGCTGCCCATGTCAAGGACAAACTCTTCCCAGCATGATTGGCGTTATAATGGTTCTAAGTGTGCAATAGGTCATCCTACTATTTGATCTCATTATAACATAAGACTCAATCATATTAAAGAAGGTAACCAGATATAAGTGTATTACTCAAAATGCACAGACAATGCCTTATAAATGGATACAAATAGGAGAAGGAGAAGGAAGAACACTATTAGGGTTTTTCTAGGAAAAGGTTCCTAGAGTAGAGGTGTGCATGAGGGAAGGATCACGTGCAATAGAACAAAAAATACGTGGGAGGTTTTTACAGTAATGTGAGCACAAAAGAGAACAAAGAATATGTTTGTTGTAAAAAAAAAAAAGGGAAAAACAAACCTTTTGAGAAACTTTTGGATTGTATCTGTATATTGCAAATATTGATATGTATATATGCATTGAGTTACACTCCGAGAGTAAAGACAGTCACCTGCTGAAAATATAAATTCGGCATCACGTAACCCACACTAGCATGCATTCCTTTGCTATGTACTGTACGTACGTACATGACATGGATCCACCGTTTCAGCGACAAAAAGCAAAATTTCTTTAATTATTTCCAAATTCTGGATTTTTTCCCCTATTGTGACCTCATATAAGAAAATACCCTCTGTTGCTCAAATCTGCTGGTCACAGCTCAGAAAGCACCTACTATTGTAAATTATTACCATTTATAAACATTTTCTTTAATAATTTTCTTTAAAGGTGACCTATTATGGCAAAGTTTTAATCATTTGTGGACATTCAGCTAAATCTCCAGTGTGTGTGCGTGTGTGTGTGATCACTGTATGAACATTGCCTAAGCCTGTTTTTTTTTGGCCAGGGCTTGGACAAGCCCATTAGATTTAGCCCCTTATACTGTATGAACTCATATAAGAAGTTACCCTCCCCTGGCTTGTTGCTCAGCTCCACCCAGCTGTGCTTAGCTCTGGTGATCACTGGCAAGGCGTGGCCCTGCAGTACCTCGTTTACATGAACACTGAAATGGTGCATATCAGTTTTTGTTTAGAGTATTTCAATAAAAATTCTAAATTTTTAAAATTATAATAAATAAACTTAATACATTTCTAATATAACAGCTATTTTTTAACACATGCATTTAAAATATCACTTGCAACATGTACACCAATTTGCAAGGGACATGCCATTTTTCCATCCTGAACATCATAACATTAATCCATTCTGTCATATAGTGTATGGACACACCCCTGGTTTTAATGCTTAACTGGTTACCCTCTGGCCTGGTAACCTCAGTGCCTTTGAAAATCACTGACCCTGAAGCTTTTTCACTTACACACACACGCTCTCTCTCTCTCACACCCACACACATGGTTTACACACATCCCTTGTTCTATTTAGTCTCTTATTGGTACAAGGTCCACTCCATGTAACTCATGTTCTCTCCATCCGTTGTTCAATTTCTCGTCCCTTCCCCCAGCTGCCTGAGTGACTGGTGTCATTATAAACCCAATTCTGTTATACAAGTGCGATAAAGGAATCATTGTTGCTATGCTGCTGTTGCCAGCCTCAGGATGTGTACTTCACTCATTTTCTCTCCCTCTATACTGTCAGCTGTGTCGCTCTCTTATTGCTCTGGACCTGCTAAACCTGTACCTGTGGCATGCATGCTTATGGTTAAATGAGACCAAAGCATTTTAAACTGGAATCCTACCACCTGAGTGTTGCCAATGTTGGAACACACCTTCATTGTACAGTATAAGCCTGTAGTATTCAGTGACATGTGCAGCACATCGGTAGTTTGGACACATACCTTTCTAATTCCATAGTCTTTCCTGATTTTCATATCTTTCGACAGTATTTATAATATGCAATAATCTCCTTCGGACAGTTGATATTGAGATGTCTCCGCACTGTAAACACTTCATAATGGCTCTAATCTGACGTGTTGTTAATTTGGGATTTCTGAGGCTGTTAACTCTAAATTAACTTCTTCTCTGCAGCGGAGAATTCAAGAAATTGAATTAGAAGGTCATCTTTCATTCATCTTCCATACCGCTTATCCTGTACAGAGTTGCAGGGGGCCTAGAGTCCATCCCAGGGGACTTTGGGTATGAGGGGGATACATCCTGGACAGGGTGCCAATCTATTGCAGGATACACACACTATGGGCAATTTGGGAACGACAATAAGCTGATCTGCATGTCTTTTTACTATGGGAGGAAACCGGAGAACCCAGAGGAAACCCACTAAACACGGAGAGAACATGCATGTTCTCGACTCCATGCACACAGACCCGATACGCGACGCGAACCCTCGACCCTGGAGGTGCACCACCATTCCGTATGTCCAAATATTTGACCGGTAATGTATAATGTAACATTTTTCCTTAGAAATCTGATGATTTCCTAGAAATGTTAAAATGATGTGGTTAATTTAGTTGATTTTAAAACTCCTTATTGACATGCAAATGAATATAGATTCTAAATCAAAACATTACTTTAAAAGTCAGGCTAGCAGTAGTTTTGCAGTCAGAACCACCCTGCTCATGACAGATTAGGGGTCAGAGGTGAATTCCCAGACTGGTCCCACCTGACACGAAGACTACTGACAACTCAAACAATTTGTCTTTTCAACTGTGCAAAGCAGAAAAGCATGTCAGAATGTACAACACACAACCTGATGGCTGATGGACTACAACAACAGAAGACCACATTAGGTTCTCCTCCTGCTCCTGACACCCAAGAACAGGACGCTCAGGCTACACTAAGTACACGCTTACCGAAAACATACAGCATGAGATAAGGAAAAGAAAAAAACATCACCTGGTCATTTTCCCTCCTTCAGCTGATCTGGCTCACTGCTGGCTCAGATTCCTGATCTCAGTGGAGCTCAGTGCGGCGTTCTACTATCTCATGATCGTGCTTTCTGAGATTCTATTCTGTTCATCACGGCCGTGAAGAGTGGTTATTAGCATTACTATAACCTCCATGTGGAGTTTCTGTCTTCTTTTATCAATAAGACTTTTTTTACTCCTAGAACTGCCACTCAATAGGTGTTTTTAATTTATATTAAAATCACATAATCTTAGAATTACATTGATCAGGCTCGAAACATCTTTATTTAATTTGGATACTGAATATTTAAATAGATCTTCTTCAAAATGACAGCTAAATAAGATGAATAAAATATCACAACCAAAAAAGATCACCTTTTCTGCAGTTAGTTTGCCATTTTGATCCTGGTAATCTAATAACGTGACATCTTAATGTGATTGAGCTATGAATTATTACACAATTATTTTATTTACATTAGAAACTATTTGATTTATTCGTGACTTTTAGGTTCTTTATGTCTTCATCACAAGTTAACCGTTATTACTTTTCCATGAATACAGAATCATTTTATTTAGATCTTGCCATATACTGTATCTGGATTATAGTAAGGTAAGTGTAAACCCTCAAATCTGTCTTTCAGTAAAACATGGTTTCAAATGGTTAACTATGATCTGAATATGAAATAAGGGTTTAGGGTTTTTATGTGTCTGATAGCGGAGTACAGGTCACGTGAGCTGCCCACTGGCTGTCACTCCTACTGGATTCTGGTAACCGTCTGCCTCAGGAGTGTATCAGGGAACGTGATCAGGTAGTGTAGCGTTACCCTGCGCTGAGTCACCCCTCAAAATTGATCCTTATACCTTGACCGAGGTGGACGCTTTTGTTTTTTAGGAAGCAGCTAGCTAAAGTCTGGAGCGAGTCCAGCTCATGATGGGACATGGACTGACCAGTGTGCACAGCCTATCAGATCACAAAAGGCCTAGTGACATCACTCCAAAGGAGGTCACAGTAATCAGATTATCCTAGTCGCACAGAGCAGGTTTTCAAGTGTGTTAAAATTAGCCACCACAGGCAACATCTATGAATGCTGTCATTTTCATTCAGTTGCCTTTGCCTTGGGGTGCACGATGAATAATAAAGAGCAGCGAAGTCATTATGTAGCATTGTCTCAGGTTGACGTATTTCCATAAGTCGAGTGATACAGTATGTCCTGCATGACTCACTGAACGCTGAGCTGACAGGTGACAGGTGTGAACAGCCCACAATTATATCTACTTTTCCTTCTTGGCTATTGTATTTTGTAATCACAGACGGTGGAGCATGCAACAGGTTCGATTTAAAGGAGCAACACAATTGCCGCATTCCTGCTTTCTGAAAGGTTTAAGCAGAGGAGGGCTGATTACTGTGGAACACTGGTTTGCTGGGAAGATGCTGCAGGGCTTGGGTTCGTCCTGCATCACCTCGGTGGCTTTGCCAAGCGCGGCTAGAGTTTGAAGAAGATATCTGAGCTCGAAGCACCTGGATAATGAGCCGAAGTAATTCTACACGCTCACAGTCTAATGGCTAATACCTTTCCACACACACACATACACACACACACACACCTCCCTCCTCCACCTCATGCAAACAGGAGCAATGTAAACGAGCATCCCGGTCATCCCCGAGCACTAATCTAGAAGGAGATGAGGACTATTGGACTTTGTTAAGCTTCTCTCTGGTTCCTGAGGAGCAGGCCATGAATTTCAAACTCTGACTAAAAAGAAACACCACTGCTTAATAGTGACGTTCAGCCTACGCATGTATATATATGTATATATGTGCGTGTGGCCAACACATCAACATCTGCTAGTAGGTTTTAAACAGCAAGTAGCACAATGGACCAAAAATAGCCCACAGCTCCCCTTTAGCAGAAGAGGATGACAGCAGGAAGCAGGAGAAGTGTGAGTCTTCAAGGCAAAGGAAAGGCCCCTGATGCTTCAAAACACTGCATGTAGTCACATGCATGTATTTACGCTATGGGTGGAAAGTAAAGACATTACCTACAGTATATCCGTATCTGTATCTGTATGCTTTGGAGCTCTGGCTATGACAGTTTCTTGACAATAGGGATTGTTATAGGAATTTCCAAATACCATTAAATGGAGGTCACTGGTATCTTTTTTGACCTATTTAATTTAAAGGCACTGTCACATCTATTTTTAGCAACCGAGAAGAACTTTTACCAAAGCATGTAGTACGTAAACTACATTCATATAAACATAATATACCATAGTATTACCATGGAAATTCAAACATTAGCATGGTAGGCCATAGGACATTAAAGATGTTAAATTATGGCACTGCAGTGGATACTGTGGTAGTACTATGGTGTGGTACCACAATATTTTGGTTTTTTTTTTTAAAAAGGCACTTTTGGGGTACCACAGTGGCTACAAAGGCTCATCAGATACCGTATGTTTGTACATACTGTACCATATTAGATTTGTTAGTACAGACTACTGGTTTTGTATAGTACAGGCATGATGCTATTAGAAACCCAATGGTAACCAATAAGTGCCATGGTATTCATCAAAGTCAAAGTATTGCATATTAACCTTCCACAACAGGTAACATGGCACTGCAGATGTTACTATAGAAGAGCACTTTGAAAGATACTACAGTGGAATCTGGAAGATTTGGGAAGTAGAAAAACACGATACAATAATACCATACCATATACAGTACATACAGTAAATATTACCATTATTGTACGGAAAACATGTATAACATATCTTTGACAAGATCCTGGTACATGTACCATGGTAGAACCATGGACCATAATATAGTCCTTGTAGCATACGAAAGTATGTACCATGGTAGAACCATGTACCATAGTGAAGTACACATACTATATCAGCACCATGGTGCTGTCCGAAATACCATAGTACTATATACAATGGGTCAAGTACTATCATAGTGTGTACTGATGCAAGCTGGTCCAAGCACAATCTGCAAGCTGGCAGAAAGTGATATCTGCTAATGTGCTTTATCAATATAGGTATATTTAGCCTATACTAGCTAGCCTATTTAAAAATGAGACTTAGCAAGGCCTGTCTATTAGAAAAGCATACACTTCGACAACGTTTACTTTGCCTACTCATGTTTAGAGCATTGCATCAGAAATTAGTACTGGTCCATTTTTCTCTGGATTTTTAATGTGCACTTTCCAAAAATAACATTCTGACAACCGCAACTTGGAGGTAGCCCATGCAAATTACTGAACTCAATCATCTGCAACTATGGCAATGCAGGACATTAAGTTATAAGATAAGTTTTACTATATGAATAAATTTCGGAAGGGAATAATATTATCAAAAATAGCATGCTATCATACGCTGAGTAAAAGACACACACAATGCCTTGCATACAATGTGAGGAAACTCATGAAGAGGTTGGTATACCATCATTAATATGAAATTGTACTCACTGTTACTGGACTTTAAATCCCTGTGGATGACGGGGACGATGGTCTGGTTGTGCAGGTAGTCCATGCCAGTAGCAATCTGCACCGCCCAGTTAACCAGGACCCTGGGAGGAACCTTCTTCCCTGCCAGTGCCCGGTTTAGCGCCCCACCACGAGCATATTCCATTACCAAGCAAAGGTTAGGCTCTTTTAAACAGACCCCCTTCAGTGCAATGATGTTGGGGTGTCTGAGCATCCAGAAGAGCCGTGCCTCTTGCCTCACACTCTCTGCCGTGACGCTGATGTCTTCATCGGGGTCCTGGCGTGCTGCTTTCACAGCTACCTCCTTGTTCCTCCAGAAGCCTTTATATACTTTCCCAAAGCCTCCTGCTCCGATGACTTCGTCCAAGCACAGCTCTGAAAAGTCGATCTCCAGAGGACTCTCACCCCCAACCAGCAAACCTCCAGTGGGTAGCGTGGTGTCACTCCGTGTCACGTAGTTGCTCGGGAAGATGCCCACCTTGTCTTGGATCTTACCGGTCCACCAGCCTTCATCTCCAGACACCTTTGAATCCTTGGAAAGCACCTCCAGGAGATCTCCACGTCTTAAGGTCAACTCCTCCTCCGTCGCCGCTTCATAGTCAAACACGGCCGTCCAGTAAGGGTTGGAGGCTCCGTGATGCTGGTGCATATGAGAATCAGGGGAGCTGACAGAGGAGGACTGGGTCGAGTTCCAGCTGCTGCCGTTCTCTGCATGAGAGAGGCAGGGAGTCTGATTCGTGTTCGGCAGCACGATGGAGGGAGGTGGCGCTCCACAGGAACCGCCACACCCGATGCAAGGTAGTGGGGTTGCGTTTCCTCCACTACCCATACTGCTTAGTGTTGAATTTGGGTCCATCTCCAAAGTCACTGAGTCAGCGGTGCGGTTTCAACAGCTGGGGGAGAACCTCGGTTAACTCGTGCACAAAATCCATGCAGAACACATGAACCAAAGTCAGGCCTTTTTAACTGGAGGGAGGTCTTAAATGAGCCAAAAGCACCACTATACTGTGCTGGAATGTTATCTTTAGCAAGATGACAGCCTCTGTGTTCTAGCATCTATAAAGGCACTTTTAAACAGGTGTCTGAAATCACTGGGTGCTTCATTCACCACCAAAAATGCATGAAAAAGATTTTCCCGGTTTCCTCCACTGGAGCATCATCACAGGACCTGAATCTCTCGCATCTCTTCTGTTCTATCAGTCGCATAGATCTGTCGGCAAGCAGACATGACTTGACTCGATGCTTTTCTTATAGTCCTTCATTCTGTTCACACAAACCTATCACAAGCAATCAAAGTATGTGATCAGGCCTATATTGTACGATATCTCTTACGATGACTACCTCAGACCAGATACAGTACCTTCCATCTTATTAGACAGTGCATGATGATGATGATGATGATTCATGTTTCCATTCTGCACATCCTTAAAGACCGCGTTTCTTTGGTTTGGGTCCACAAGTAGTGTCCGGACATGAATTCATTTACTTTATGCAAATAAGTTTATGCAGGTCCATGCTCGAGCCAGAGAAGCATTATGACACGACTCCACTCCACCTTGTTTTATCTTGCACAGGAATTGCACAGATGCCTGCACACACCATGTTCCCTTGGCATAGCTGTCCTTATTGTTGCCAAGGAGGAATATCCCTGTTGTACAGAGGCAACCACTTGTATTAATGGCTCAGGGTGATTCGCATGAATGTGTAATTATTCTGATTCTCTGTAGTAGGTCGACGATGATGAAATATGACCTGATGCTGATAGATAAACTGCAAAGCCGACGCATCCTTCCACCATCTTATAATAATAATAATAATAATAATAATAAGCTGCAACCTCCTCCTGTGGTTTTATTTGTAATCCACCTTCCTCGGGTTAGAAGCCTGGTTTCTGGTCCATACAGCGCTGTCCTGTGGTTGCCTGGTTGCCTCTACAGTCCATCATCGCTCCAGCAGGCTCGGGTGTGACGTTCCGCCGCGCTGTTCTCCGCTCCTGTACCGGAACCGAGCCGCTTGTCTCCCGCGCCTGCGCTCTAACCGGATCGATCCAGACGTCACCGGAGTGATGACTCCACCTGTCTAACACAGCCCGTGTATTCCGCGTCCGTGGATCGGACTGTCAGCTCGAGCTGACTTTGTATCCAGATACACCGGCTAAGCAGGGGAGGAGGGGGGGTGGAGAGCTGAAGTGTATTGTGGGTAGTGTAGTTTATTCTCTATACACTGCAAATGAGTGACGAACAGCGCTGTTGTTTATCAGCGCTGTGAAATTCGGAGCCCCTCTGGTGACATTTGGGGAATAATGAGTCAGCAAAAAAAAAAAAAAAAGAAACAGAAGATATATAATATTAATATAATAGTAATAATATAATCATAATATTATTATATGTATATCACTTTATAACCTATGGGAATTTATTTAGTATTAAAATAGTTATGCAAGTTTTTCTTTTTCATATACAGAGTCAAGCCAAAAATGTATATACACTTTAGTGTGTGTGTGTGTGTGTGTGTATATATATATACACTACCGTTCAAAAGTTTGGGGTCACTTGCAAATTTCAAAACTATAAAATAACACATATGGAATTAGGTAATTACGTAACAACAAGAAAAACAACACTTAGTTGTTATTTTAAGACACAGAGGTCAGCCTTTCTGTAATAGTTCTTGCAAGAACAGTATTGTCAAGTGCATTTG
>JAQQZT010000038.1:24288089-24299204 GCA_030068275.1 Clarias platycephalus | reverse complement strand
GTGCGCGAGCTCACAGACGCCCCGAATGGCGTAGAGCCGTGCAATTAATGTGGGAGCACTAATACCTCTCATCCCTCTCCCCTGAGAGAGCTCGGCCAATTTAGCTCTCTTGAGGCCTCTGGCTGTGAGAGGAAAACAGCATCACCCGAGGTTCGAACCAGCGATCTCCGGATGATAGGGCGAGTGCTTTTACCTACTGCGCCACTCGGAGGCCCCGAGGTGTGCATTTCTAATACTCCGCTTTTCCCCAAGTTAATGCTTTTTCATGCACCAGGTGGATGGAAATATTCAATCATTTGTCACATGTAATTTACAGCACAGTGAAGTAATTTAGCAATACGAATGTAAATATTTGTCGTGCCAATAAAGCACCTTTTGAATCTTTTAATCTACAGTAATTTAAGGGCCTTGCGTAAGGACTCAACATTGGCAGTTTGGCGATGCCGGGGGCCCGAACTCCCAACCTTCTGATCAGTAACCCCAGAGCCTTAGCCCTTTGAGACACCACTTTAAAAAGATTTTTTGATGAGTGAACGAAAAGAGGTTGTGCTTGTATCTTGGGTTGTGTTTAGAAAAGTCACAACACCACCTCACAGTTTAACAAAGTAAATTAGAAAAGAATTGGCATAAAAATAACATCTCTGTGTGAGGATAAAAAAAACAATTATGATTTGTTAGAAGAATTCAGTCTTATCTATGATTGATTGAAAACCTTGAGCACGAAGGTGGAGCTTAAATTATCGTTGTTTAAATCCAGTTTTAGCACAGTATTTGTTTCAATTTCAGTATTTACAATTCCGTTTTGCATAACTAAGCTGATGATTATTTGTCTGACGTTAAGAAATCCCGCTATCTGCGTTATGATTGATTACATGAATTTAGGCTTATCTGATCGTTTGGAAACCTAGAGCGTGAATGTGAGACATAAACCGGTTTATTTTTAGCATTGTTTAAAAGACCTAGATGTGTACGAGTTCCTCTGGGGCTATAAAATGACTTGTTTTTGTCTCTCTTTCTTTTATGGTCTCCGTATGAATGTTTACAGTTCAATATAATAATAAAAAAATATATATATATTTCCAAATCCTTTTCCCTTTGCCGTGTGTTAGCGGATCTGATGTCTGATATGTGTACTCTCATATCCAGTCCACCATTTTTGTTTCTATTGTCAAGACACTGTTCCTGGGTATTTAATTGATGCCATCTTTAGTTGTGTGATGTCCTAGTAGGGAGTTAATCACCAGGGAGCACCGATATCATATTATCACGATGTGCCAAACCAAACAATCGCGATGAATTACTGAATAGATTTTTTCCCCATCTCTCTGTTTTAGTGTGTCTGGTGCTAGCTTTCCAAAATTAAAATGGAAATTTTATTTGTCACGTACGCATCCGTACACGGTGCGACAAGCAGTGAAGTGCTTACACGACAGTCCGGTATTTTGGATTCCAGTGTTATCCTTTAGACACAAGATGCTAAACCGAGCCATGAGACACAAACTGCACCAAGCGACCGAGCTGTGGAGCAGCAGAAACCCGAGATGTCCTGCATATTTCGTCCCACAAAAAAAAACAAAAAAACAGACCCTGGATCTGACTGATCGCTTACCCCAATAAAGCAAACCACTATGGAACTATTCTCTTGGCTAATTAAATTTTCGACCACATTAATACAGTGGCTTCAAGGCTTCGGGCTTGCTGGTATGCTGTGTGTTGTTTGTCCGTGTCTCATCGGGCTGTGGTTTGAACGTCATGTCGAATCACTGGCTCAGCACTGGAAAAACCAGAGCAGGACATCTTTTATTTATTTATTTATTTATTAACATTTTGGGTTTTTTTCTCTTTCTTCTTCATCTCTGTCTGCCCTAACCACCCTGCTAGGCCAAACTGGCTGTGAATAACTGCCGGAGTTAGTAATTAACACGAGCTGCATTTCGGAAAGGAGAACAGAATGAAGGATCGACGAGAGTCAAGGTCTCCAGTTTTGTGTCTCTAGTGTTTTGTGTTGAACTCACGGTGAAATGAAGTGTGTAGAATTCACCATGACCACTACACGTTTGTAGCTAATTGCGCTCAACACACTGGAGATTTTTTTTTTTTTGTGTGTGTGCTAGCTTCTGAATGTCGAGTGTGCAAAAGAGCTGTCAAGTGTGTAATAATGGACGCAGAGTGAACGCAGTGACAGGCACGAGGAGAACCGGATGACTGTGACTAATGGTTTTTCATACAGCAGGCATGAGGCAGCCCTAGCTCGGTGGGTAAGAAGCAGCACTACAGGCTGGGAGGTTGTGACTCCAGCTTGAATGATCTCTCAGACACTCAGCATGTCCAGGAAGTGCACTCGGAATTGAGTCGTCTTCAAGCTACAATGTGAGCGGGGGGAAAAAAAAACATCATATCACAGCCACGTCATATTTACCTCAGTAAACAAGAGCCGGGTAATAGGTCAAAACACAAACGTATTAAGACGTGTTCCAGGTTCAAGGCAAGGCCCCTGAACCCTCAACTGCTCATATGTGTAATGAGGGAAATGTAACTCGCTCTGGATGAGGGCGTCTGGCAGATAACGAAAAATGGAAAGGATGTAATTCGATGTCACTTGATGAACTTGTGGTAGAAGGTGACCTTCCTCAGACCTTCCTCGCGGATGCTCTCTTCTGTTGTTTTGTAATGTAGATTTCACCAAGTGCAGCTGAATTCATCCAACATCAAAGTCATGACTTGTGTGAGCTTCTTATGGTGATATCTTATTGGTCACGAGCGTGAGAGCTTGCAGTTTGCGTGTGCTCGTAGCCGCGTGTGAACAGGGCAGCTGGCGTGGTGGTGGACATTCCAGCGAGGGCAGACTGTGTACCATCTGGGTCCAGTGTCCTTCCAGTCTCCGTTTACGACCACACATGCAGACTTGTACTCGGCACGAGTAGACTTAAAGTTGTCAGAGGTGCTCTTATAGCGAATAAAGGGGCAGTGGTGGCTTAATCGGTCAAGGCTCTGGGTTTGAGCCCCAGCACCGCCACGCTATCTGCTCCATGTGACAAATAATTGAAGATTTTAGATCTTAAATCAACTCCATCTGACCAATCAGAATTGATCAAGTGCTGAAGTATAATAAAACAAAATTATTTATCCAGTCAACTATTTATCTTCAGGATCTCCTGGATCAGGCCTGGGAACATGTCATCCGCTTAATACGCAGCATACAAGTGACCCAGTCTGGCTCTTTTCCCACAGCTACACTTCATTTATTTCCATCACCTTTTATCTCATACTTCTACATGTCAACCAGAAACTATTTAATACTATTTAGTTTATCTTTTTTTTTTTTAAAAACAGAATTTCTTTAAAACGTGCATAAGAATAACGGGGAAATTCTAAAGTAACACCGTCTCGAAATCCAGCGATCCCACGACACCAGGGCGATGTGTGGTCGCTGGGAAAGATCTGGAAGGTTCTCAGTCGTTTTCAGCGCTTCATTTAGCTTGGCATTTTTCCCTCTCAGTGTTGTAAACCCAACTGCTGACATTAGCATTGTTTACATCAGAGCCTTCGAGACAGATCTGTATCAGGAGCTCTGGTTTGTGTTTGGGAGAGAACGTTCCGGGCTTTAGCGTGTCGTAGCGTACTGTAGGTTCGGGTGAACACAGCAGGTCAGCGAAGCCTCATTCATCCATCTATCCGCCCGCGTTGGGAAAGAAAACACAGAGAAGTCTCTGTATTAGACAATGTAATTCTGTTGCAGCTTTTTCGGTCACATGACCAAGTTTACTGTATTGGGAGCTTTTTATGATGCGAGTAACATAGATAAATAACGAAGTTAAGTAAAAAAAAAAAAAATCCTAATAGGGAGTTAATTTGTCTTAAGGAACAGTCCACCATTGACTAGATGGTGAGTGCTAAAACGTTTCACACACAGCCTTGTTGAACACACAGACGACCTCTGTCCTGCTTTCTGCCATTGTTGTGATTGTCAGCATGAGCCGTATCTCAAATTTGAAAAATCTTCAACATTACATTTTAAATGTTTATCTAATCTTGATAATCCAGAGAGGAACCAGTAGAGAATTTAAGATCTAAGTTCAGACAGTAAAGTTTTAATCCTTTGTAACAGTCCAGATTAAAACTGTCTGAAAAGCTCCTTCCACACAGGATGCTGTGCTGTGTGAAAGACTTAGTGTCCACCACGTGTAGGATTATAGAGCAACTGCAACATTTTTACCACCTTAAATGCGAACATCTAAAAATAAATTATTTTTTAAAACAATCGATTGTGGAATCTGTGTGAATCAAGCGATACATGAATCGCCACGAAAATGAATCGCGATAAAGAACTAAGAATCAATGTTTCGTCCATCTCTAACGCTCATGTATATACACGTATAAGTGAACTTAATGACACTTAATCAGAGTACTGAAACTATTACAGTAACACAAACACTATTCTCTGCATGACTACTAATAATTTCACTAAATATGGCACCAAATCTGTCTTTGTTTCTCATATTCCTTTGTAAAATAGACTAATGAAAGAGGTTCCTCTCATGAGATTATTTTCCGATTAAATTTAATTAATTTCAATGAATGTGAGAAGTCGTAGCATTTATGCATATGCTGTCAGCATTAACGAGTTAAAACTTGTATTAAATACTAATTAAGTCCTTAAAGTGTTAAAATGATTTGGAAATGGAAACAATTTCAAGTTCTGAGAACAGTTCTAGTTTTGAGGCCTGTTAGATTGAATCAGTTTCCAGAGCTGTCTCCGTTTGTGCTTCTCCAAAAAATTTGTCCAATCAGACATTGAGGAAGTACAGACCCATCGTCAGAAAGCACATTTCATTGATGAATATTGGGATTTGAATGTGTTTATGTTAACTGCTGAGAATGAAAGATACCCGTGTGGGTGTGTTAACGTTAAATATTTTTATTAATATTTTACTGACAGCTGTAGTTTATATATAATTGTTTAGTTAATCATAAGTAAAGCAATGGACTAATCAGTGTGTTGAACGTTTATTATGAAACCACAGTTACAGGTTTTCATGTATTTTTATTTATTTATTTGTTTTTTTTCCACCACCCTATAGCTCAACACAGAAACTTATTGCGGGTAGAAACCACACTTTGTGACAAAGGAACTGTAGAAATGCCGTACACAGTATAAAAGACGTAAACTCTATAGGATGTGCTATGGCAAGTTTTTATGTACTCATTGCTTAATTGCATCATACGTGATTTACATAAAATAAAATTAAATAAAAAGTCTCAATTCATGTATCATTTTCACTTGCCATTAGCGCAGAAATCATTTAAAGCGGTCATCTGTCGCAATTCCACACGCTAGTGTGAGCATAGAGTAAGACTTAATGGCTTTTTAATGTCTTTCATTGTCGCAGCATTGAGCGCACACACACACTGTACACACACACACACACACACAGACAGTTGGGAGTCTGCCTGCTCGCAGTCAATATTTGCCTTTGTGAGTTTCTGCCTTCTGGCATGGGAACAAACGACCAATGGATGACTGGCTAGCAAGGAACGAAAGAGAAAGAGTGCACGCGGGGGAGGGTGATCCCGTCTTGCCCTTCCTTTCAAACAGCGTCTTCATTACAATAGCGTCTTGTTCATGACGTTCTTTCAAATAAATCAAAACAGTAACTATTCACAAATTTGCTTTGGTTTAATAGAAGTTATAGGAAGAACTGCTGACGTTACTGGACAGTAATCACCCTGGTAGCTGCGTTTCCTGTAACAGTACACACCAAAAGATACGATATTCGGATTTATAACCAAGTCGTACACTTATAGAGTATGTACATGCATTATTTTAACCATATCTTCTGCAGCTTTCTCAGGCGCGATCGTTGAGGTGTTGTAGACGATTTGGGACGAGGCCACCCAGCAGGACCGCCGCTCTCCCGGCTTTTCTGCTCCATCCATCTGGCGTTCAGTGAATGAGGGAGGAAGACTGTGGTTACAGCATGGCTCGCAAAGAGTTGCTGAGTCTCATAAACTTAAGGGCTTAGGGATGCTTTGAAGTGCGCTGCTCGAGCCGTGCGGATCCACTCTGCGGTAAATCACTCCTTCCCTCGTGCTCACGTTGCTGCATGTGGGAACACCGATGACTGAGAGAGAGAGAGAGAGAGAGCTGCTCTCCATGTGAGCCCGATCGAGCCATGGCCTGGATCTGTCACGTACGTCATGTCCAAACACACAACTCTTCCTTGTCACATAGGGGGCATGGCCCGGGTTGTTTGGGACGTTTCCAGAACGTGACACTATACAGTTGAAGACAAATGACATCATCATCTCAGTGACGGAGGTTACACTGATTGTCATTAAAGTTGGAACGTGTCCTAAATCAAACCTTGTATTTTAGGTTTGTTAAAGCTTAAGGGCTGAGCTTTCTAGCGTACGTTAATAACTCATTCGGAGCATGTGCTAAATATAATTTTTTATGTTGTTGTTGAGCCCAGCAAGGGGTTCTCTCATTTCTCTAACAGTGGTGGAGGTTTTTACGGTGCTTGGACCCTCGCTCCTTTCTCATCCTGGCTTTGGGACAGACAATGGCGGAATGATTTTTTGTGGGCAGAACATTAAGAGTCTTAGATAGTCAGCTAATTAGGTGTCCTAGTTAGCTAGGTAGTCTCTGTTGATTTATGTTATGTGTAGGTAGCAACTCAGATCTGGATGACAGCGTTTTGTTTCACTGTATACTGAACTGTATATGATTGAAATGACAATAAAACCCCACTTGACTTGTGTGGACTAATTGTGAGAGAATATCCAGGGTGTACCCTGCCTCGTGCCCGAAGTCTTCTGGGATAGGCTCCAGGTCCCCCGCGACCCTGAATATAGGATAAAGCGGTATAGAAAATGAATGAATGAATGTTAACATTTGTGATGTGTGTACGTGTGTAGAATAGGCCGCAGAGGCTGGAGAATAAGCATCACACTATGATGTTCCTCAATGTGATGTCACTGAACGTGTCACTGAATATAATGTCACTGAATTAGTTATTAATCACTTTTCAGCGTATGTTTAAGGCCTCGTCACGGCTGACCCGTTTGAGATACCAAAATTCCCCTTGCAATTTTACATCCTCGATGTCTTTCAATCACATTGGCCCGGTTTGGTGGCGATCGTATATATCCCCTAGGAGGAGTATATCAAAATCCATTGGGTGCATTTTTGCGAATGACCCAAAATAACTGACTTCCTGTTGAGTTGAGCCCTGGACATGCAGTGTGAAAGTTGTTCGGCTCAATGAGCTCTAAATGAGTGTCGTGTGCCTACGTTAAAGTGTGTATTAGCTATCCAGCAAAATCTTGAGGGCCCCGGGCCACGCGACTCTCAGGCATCCTAATGGCGGCAGATTCCAACCTGTGTGCCAATTTTCTGTGTGCGAGTTTTTGAGCATGTTCAGGCCCACAAAAAGCCCAAAAGGGTGGGGAAAAAACATAATCTTTAGGAAAACAAGAGGGTCCTGCGCACCCTATAGTGCTTGGGCCCTAAAAAAGCTACTAATAAGCTACTTGCTCAATGTAAACAAACACCTGCACCAAGAGATATTAATTAGAAAATCTAAACTGAATATTTTTACTGGGATTATTTTTTGGAATAAAAGCCTACAAGTGAATTTTAACGAACTGGAGTCTTTTTAAGTCGTTTTTATCTGTGGTTCATTCTCCGTTTACCGAACGGGGAGTGTATTTGGCTGACGCCAAAAGAAGTACAACTTAGCGTAAATTGACGTGCGATACTCATCTTTACAAAATTTTATTTCTTTGTATTAATATACATTTCTTTATATTAATATGCACGAGAGCGTTACTCATGACACGATATTTAACGAAATATCAGTAATTTCAGTAATTAGCACGAAGGTTAACGACCGCATTCTCTCTGCTTCTCATGCGTTTAATGGTGGCTCACTAACCAAGTGCAGTAGGTGCGTGCTGCCACCTGCTGTATGGGAGAGTGTGAATACGTAAGCGTACCTGAGAATAAAGAGCAAAAACATGAGGTACTCATTTGAAAGATTTGCTACATCAGGCCATTTAGCTTAAGATCGAATATTTCAGGTGAATTTGGTGTCCGTCTTTGTAGTGTTGGCTTGTTACTGATCTGGAACACGTCCTAGATTAGATGCGGTATATTAAGGTTGCATGAAGTGAATGAATTTGGTACTTGTTTTCGTAGTATACACTTGACAGTTATTTGGGACATGTCCTAAATGAAACATTCAGACATCTTAAGATCATAAAACGTTGATGGATTCGATGCATACCTTTTGTAGTGCACACTAGTTAGTCATTTGGAACACACTCTGTATTCTAAATGTGATACTGTGGTCTAAGATGAATGATCTGGACCAGTTCAGAAGTTCTCTTTGACATACTGAAGAGTCCAACTCAACCGGTTATTTAATCTGGACCATGACCAAACGTCGCACCTCAAGATCATCCAGATAAATGATAGAAACTCACGAAAGCATTCAGAGTATGAGGACACGTGTGCGAGGCTAATACACGCGCAGTGGACGTTTCAGTGGTTTCATTTGCCCGGACACAGAATGAGCGCCTTCACTGCCGTATGCCGTGTTTGTTTCTCAAGCTGGTATTGTGATAATGCTTAGGGAACTGTATTTCTTTTGGCATTTATTTGTTTTATTTCTCTCTACAGTGGCTATTAAATTATTTCTTTTCTTTTTTTTTTTTTGTATCTTGCTCTTTTTATTTACTTTGTGTACGACCACGTTAACCAACACGCATCATACACACGGAAAAGTCAGTGTTACAATTACGTAAACACACAGACATGGACACGCATAGCTCAGCAGCAACCGGGTGTGTAAATAATTTACCCACATCCAGACATCGTAGCTGATCATTGTTATAGCGCTGTTACTGCCTGATCAAGCAGGGCAGAGTGAACAATCAAACATTCTCCGCATGAGGCACCAAACAATTCCCAAGGCAAGATGGATGACATTATTATCAGAATGCAATATTTATGATGTAGCATACTTGTAGAGAAACAGAAAAGGAAAACAACTGGAATTTGTGTAGACGTATAATATCCACTGGAGCTCTCTTTCCTAGTCACTTTGCGGTTAAACCACTTGAGTAAAAAAATAAATAAAGGTGCTATCTGTTGTTGAAGGGTATCTTATCTACTTACCATTTTCTATTTAAATAAAAACTTTATATATAGTATTTAATGTAGGGTTAAAGCAAATAAGGAAACCAGAAGTTATTGCGTGAAGGCTTATGAACGTGTACAAGTCGTATGTCTCATGTGTTTATTAGTTTCCGGAAATCTCTTTTTGACAGCACGATGCTTGCAAGTGCTTCATATAAATAGTTTTTACCTCCAATTTAGTCTTTTCTGGCCACCAAAACCAAACACACACTCAGTTAAAACAAATAACCTTTATGCATTTATGGAGGCTTTTGATTGGACAGTTTTAGATTAAGTCTCTGAGTCCGTAGGTCATGTTCAGTATACTTCAGGACTACATAAAAAACGAATGAAACTTGAATGTTACATGGGGCTCGTGTCACGTCAATAGCAAACTGGTTCTGTACAGACTTTATCGTTTCATGTAGTCGTCCTTTAATGAAGTCCGACTCTGTCACAGTATGGTCAGTGAATCACTGTCCCGTCATACTTCCTACACGTGCCATGCTTGTTGCCAACTGCTGTTGCGGAATTCCCACGGGCACCCCAGGTGGGACGCGGTTTGTATTGCAATTTCGGTTTCTATGCAATTACTTTTGTGCAGCAATGACTACAAACATCCTACAACATTTCAGCATCTTTGAATTTCAACGTAGCTGAACGTTGAGAAGATCAGTGGTTAAAAAGTCCCAGGTTCCACTCTTCAGGCCTCTGACCCTCAACTGCTCAGATGTGTAATGAGATTAAAATGTAAGTCGCCTTATATAAGGCTGAGTGCCAAATGCCAAAAAGGAAATGGTAGAAATGAAGACGTCTGCCACCCTGTGTATCACTTTTTTAGCATGGTATTGGTTGTGAATCATCGCTCCATCATCTGGCTGGTGTTGTCACGTGCTCACGAGAGCAGTTCGCTGTTTGAAGATCAGGAAGTTTGGGAAGTTTCCACTTAGAAACTCCAAACTAAACGCTATGATCCACGATTAAGTTATTGCTGATATTTTCAGGCAGTAACTACATAAAAGAATTTTGAGCATGCTCAAAAGATTTTTTTTAAAAACGTACCAAACTCTGACGACCTTCTTGACAATCTCTCCTACTTCCTGTGATCTCGAGAATCTACCAGTTCACGGACCAATCCAGGAATGTGGCATTACAGACTTTTTAAGAGTATGCAAACTGGAAAACATCCTCAGAAAAGGACGTCGACTACAGCTAGCTTTAACTTGGTTTTTACTAGCCTGGTGGTTTAGCTATAATAAATGTACAGCTTGTATACAACTTTTTTGTTGATCCATTCTTCTAGATTAGCTAGATATAATTGTGTAAAGTTTAAGCGTCACGTTAAAAGGAGAGAAGTGGTAACAAAGTTGTTATTAGGGCTGAAACGATTCCTCGAGTAATTCGATTACAAAAAATGATTGAGGCAAAATCTTCTGCCTTAAAGCTTATTTGAATTAATTTTAAAAGCTTGCGTTATGTTTCTGCGCAATTATTTGTTTGGCGTGACACAGCGCGCTTGCGGATGCAAGCCGACAGTAAACACAGACGAAGAAGAAGCGCTTACGTCACTCACAAAGTGGAAGGAGACGCAAACAGTTAGCTGTGTAGTGATTTGAAGGAGCGATAAAATGATCAGCGAGCCAAGAGAAGAAGAAACCAACAAGAGAAAACGACAGAAATTGTCAGTAAAGGCTTATATGTTATGTCTGATTTGTAGATTTTGAAACTTTTAGTTCTGAAAGTTAAGTTGCACAACTTATTTATTTCAATGTGTGCCTTAGTTTTTTTTGTTTTTGCATCTGAGAAAAGGCTTTAAAATAAGAATGTACGGCTCTGTAATGCACTTAATTCATCTCTGTCAACTTTAAGCTATTCCTTGTATTGTGGATAATGACAATGTTTATTTTTGATAAAATGCTGTATGCATTTAAAAA
>JAQQZT010000038.1:24255744-24275405 GCA_030068275.1 Clarias platycephalus | reverse complement strand
CTGGGGTTCGAACCCCCGACCTTCCGATCAGTAACCCAGTAACCCACAGCCTTAACCAACTGAGCCACCACTGTCCCGTAAACAGGGTAAACAGGGGTTTACCAGGAACAACAAGAGAAAGCAGTATAGGGACAAAACAACACCTAAATACTGGTGCTGACTTTGGGGTTCTGTGTGTATTGAGTAATAATATTGGATATGGATTAGATTTTTTTATTACTAATATCATACTTTGTGAGCCACACGAATCAGAATCTTGTGTAAATAATTACATGACTAAACAGTGAAAAAGTGCCTCCTAAATGTCATTTCTAACAGAAACATGAACTTTTCACCTCACTGAAATTAGTTGCACGTTCCTTCCAAAAAAAAAAAAATGCAGTCACAGTTTTTACAGTGCTGAAGCGAGGTTCACATTAGTGACCCTGATTGTTCATAAATTTAGACCAAAAGTCAGTATGATGCAAACTTTAAAAAAAAAATTTTCTCTCTCTCTTTTTCTCAAGCCAAGCTCACACAGACTCGGACAAGAGTGCTATCCGCCCTCTTCCTCATACAGTAGCTCACAGAGTCATACGGTTAGCTAGTGTGGCTATGATTGATTTACAGGAAGTCCCATCCCTCCCAAATAGAGCACAAACTATTTTGCTCTTCATACGTAATCTCCCAAGCTGGTATTAACAGCTGTGGAATCATCAAGGGTTTAATGTTGTCTCTTGTCCCGCTTGGGATTTATCTGAAGGTTAGTTTGGGTTTCATGGTTAATTACGGAAGCGCAAGCTATGTGTAAAGTTCAGAGACCGTTTCGGTAAGTTGTGTTCTTTGGTGCAGTGTTTGCGCTGCTCTCTCTCTCTCTCTCTCTCTCTCTCTCTCTCTCTCTCTCTCTCGTGTTATCACGGCTAATCTGTCTGTCCCGATTGAGGCACGTCTCGACCTGCAGGTATGATGTTTGTGTTTAGACGAGCTCCCGTTTCGGGTTCCAACACTTCCGAAGAAGGAAAAACAACTCATTGTTTCTAGCTATCTGTTTATCGGTTTTTCCGGCCTTGACAGTGAGATTATTCGCATAAATGGCACATTCGCATTCAGATTAAAATGCACTTAAAATATATATATTATTTTAAATTTGGAGCTGAAAGGCGGGTTAGTTCAGCAGCTTCATCTTTGAAGCTGCAGGGGCGTGGTCGGGTCATAAGACGAATACGAGGGGAGGACGAGGGAGACGTGACGATCGGAGAGAATGCGCAGTTTGTGTGTGCAGTGTGTGTGTGTATGAGATTCCAGGATGGGTATCCGCTCCGGAGATTTATATTGTTGTTGCAGAGCTGTTCGCTTTCGCACACTCCGCGTGTGGCCTGATGAGATACGAGTCCGACCGTGATATTTGTAACGCCATATCATGATAGAGATAAGACCTGCCATGTATTAAAAAGCCACTGGTGAACCCCAGCTGTGACATGGTTGAATATTGGTATTATGTAAACACTGCCTGACCAAAGGAAAAACAAAAAGAAATCCCACTCTTTAAGATGTCATTGAGTCACCTTCAGCTTTGATTACAGTTCACAATGTTGTGGCCAGTTCATGTGTGAAAATGATTTCTAATTCCCCAACTCCTGAAATATGTCCGTGACATTAGGGGAGAAAAAGTCTATTGATGTGATGATAACCTGATCATTCGAGCAGCCCGAGATGTCAACATAACCCTGCCTTTTTTTTTTTTTTTAAACCATGCAGCTTCACCAAGTGAGTGATCTCTATTCATGATTTCTTTCTCAAAGTTGATGATTCAGCACTATCCTTCCAGGTTCTGACTAAAGGTTTCTTAAGCCATTTCAAATCTCCTTAGTTGTTTTCTTTGCTTGGCCAGGCAGCGGATGTTATTTCTACATGCACACAGAAACAACATACCTGATTACAGCACACAATAAAAAGTTTAGTTCTTCAGAGGGCTTGGCTTGTTTGCTTATCGCAAATGTTTTTCTGTAAAATCAGGATTAAAACTTTTTGTTCCAAAACATGCGACATCATTTGAAACATGAGTATCTGCGTACCTACATGAAATCTAATAAGATTTATTTATTAAAATTCCAACAACATTATTTAAACGGATATAGATTTTATAACCAGTTTAACGAAGCTTCACAAGCATCAACAAACTCGGTTGTCCAGTTCCAACACGTTCACTTTCGGCAAGTCCCTCATGTGGGATTTTCCTCTTTCCGAATGTGAACATTACGCTTGTTGACTTTGCCATTTGTATGAAATGTGGCCTCATCACAAGACAAGAAAACAAGACGCTTTTCGAGCTCCTCATCTTCAAGCTTCTGTTGCATAGCAACATGTAAAACATTAAACTTGGTTAGTTTTTACACATCGCGTTAAAATTTTAGAACATTTGAGAGAGAATTGGCTATGTTGTTAAACTACGAAATTATGTCTCATAGTTTTTTTATATTAATTTCTCCGCTGCTGAGTCGGTGTACGATAGAGTTGGGGTCAATGTTATATATTTATTTATTTTTGTCCTTTAATTAAGCCTCATCAATCAAGGTCCTCGTGTGATCCGTTTTAAACTCCTCCACGGGGTGTCCGCTGCCCCTTTAAAAACATTTGCAAATAAAACTTAATGATGATCCATGCTGACACGTAGGCAACACTAAAGCGATTAGCACAACCCTACATATGTTCTGTGTTAGAGGTCAGGTGACCTTAGTTCTGCCAGATGCGCTGGTACCCAGCAAAGGATTAAGGAACTAGGACTCGTTTACTTTTTTTCTGTTTGTATAAGAAATCAGACACTGAAATCTTTTTCTCGATAGAGTCGACTCATTGAGCACGCGACTCTGAATCTCAAGATCCTGCTATTAACGTCCTTGAAAATCACACGTCACATCTCAGGTTAACCTGGCCAATCTGTCAATCACATTTATGACATTTATGACACATCAGTGGATCTGACCGAAAAATGTCACATATGATTTTGTATTAGTATATACGATAGAAAACTCTCTCCCAGGCTACAGGGACTGCGTTAGCAGTTACAGTATGACAGACGAGGTACAGATTCTGTACAAGGTTGTACCTTAAATGCAAAACAGTTACTTTGATCATAACTATAATCTTGATAATCAAGTTAGAAATCCATAATCTATGTAGACGTGTCATGTGTCTGATATTTCAATATTGTCTGTAATAATATACTCAGGTAGTACTTGGTTTCAGTTTCAGTAAATAATTCAACAGCACTAATGTTTACTGTCTGATTTATTTCAAGAAGCTACATTTCATATCGGTTTTGAAGTATTAAACACTACTAAAATCATCTAATAAACATTGAAATGCTGGATAACTCGCATTGTTTGTTTAAATGTCATGTATGGGGTAAGATAGCTGTCCAAAAAGACGTGTATGAATAAACATTAGTTTGTACCGTGTTTGACTTGGAGTCAGCGAGATGGCAGATGAGGAGAGTGCAACAGAGAAAATCAGAAAAATAACTTGTATATCTCACATTGTGTTGTAATATAATGTTCTTACTATATTACGAACGCATGAGCAGTTTGTGAAATCGATGCCTGCGAGTCTGTGACGTATTTTTGACAGTAGAGTCACGGTTATAAATTCGTATTCATACTGGAGAAACCCCAAGCGTAATGTCGTGCTTCAGATTATTATTATTTTAGTTTTTTGGAATCGTACTCTCACATAAGAGCACGCACAACATATTTTATGTCTGATTTGACTTTTACGAGTTTACAAAACCACATTTTCGCGCAACATTATTCCAATATGTGCGAATGTTTATTAGTACACGCACATCTTTAAAAGTGGTACTGTGATCCTTTCTTCCTGGTTTTCTTCTCCACTCAGTAGGTACATCAATCGTGCATAAAATCAAAAGAAGAATAAAGCGATACTCTTGCAAAACATGAGTATTTACGGAAGACGCACACAGTTTCTATTTCCTATTAAAGCTTTGTTATTTTTTTAAGGAATGTGTTGATTTTAGACCATTTAACGTTTTTTAAGTTTATTTAAATAAATTAAAAAGTGTGAGCGAATTCTGAATAGGAAACTCACCCCACAAAGAAATCTATTGAATTTCATAATCAAGTAAATGTAATCGGTCTTTTGCTGGTCAATTAGCTTCGTTGCAATGGGTCAGTTTTCAATTCTCAGTTATTTAACGGAATTTACAATTTGTGAAATCATCTATAATTAATCCAGTGAATAGAAACTTTGTAGTTTGTATTTTGAGACAGTATCGCCGCTTCTTTGGATTTTATGGGCAGTTCATGCAGCAGCACCACCTGCTGGACTGGAGGGTGGAGCAGACGATCGTCAGGAAACGATAATCGCTTTGCACATGACGTTTAAACCATCAACAGCACAAGTTACACAACAGTTTAGTGATTATTAGATGATTGTGGTATTTTGTAATACGTCAAAACAAAACTAAAAATAAACCTTAGTGATTCACAGCTTTAATTTGCTCTGTGAGAAATCTCTCATTTGGCTCGGAAGGTTTTAGACAGACTGACTGTTCTTCCGGCTGTGTTTGTTAAATTTGCTCCTGGAAGCAGAAGTGTGAAATATTATGAGACATTAATTTTGTAGTTAAGTAGTTTGTGTGATAGTATGTTAAAGGGAGTGAAGGGTCAGTGGTTAAAATTCACAGAGTGAAAAGTCATAATTGCAAATCCAGGCAATGTTTGTTTGACCTATCCACTTAAAAAAAAAAAAAAAATCTGGATATTATTATATTAAATGTTTATCCCTATCTTATGCTGATAAAACAAACAAAAACAAAGATGTTGCTTTTAATTATACAGCTGTTTTCCAGTTTAAAGACAAGCACGTGCATGTCACCTGAAGTTATATTTCTGCATTTGTTTTTATAGATGGTAAAAAAAAATGCAGTCTTTCCAGGCACATAACACATGAAAAAAAAAAAAGGGTTATTCAAAGTCATTAACACTGACACACACACACACACACACACACATATATCAATTAGCATTGTTATGTATTTAGTTTGGATCAGAATCCAGCCTTGGGTGCCATTTCAAAACAAACAAAAAATAAAATAAAAATACATTTGCTTGCGCTTGTAGAAAATGCTATAAGCTACAGTGGAGTCTCCTCCTTTCCTAAGCCCCTCCATTGACTCTGGTTTGATAAACTGAGACAGCTGCCATGACCAGAAGCTTCAAAAATGAAGTGACAGGAAACACAGAGGCAGGTGTATGATCGACAGCTCAGCAGGTGAAGCTTGTGTAATACCTTGTGTGTGGGCCGTACATGTGTCCGTGTCTTCAGATCATAAACACAGACTCGTACAAGCTCCTGCTGTTGAGGAGAACGGAAAAAAAAATAAAATGTGATGGACAAGGAAGTAAAAAACGATCTTGCTGTAAACACGAGTCATTTAAGACTGGATAACAAAAGTAGACGAAGTGAATCATCGTTACTGTCGTACATGTGATCGAATGTTTTGTCTATCGTGTGTATGAGGTGAAGTGTGTCATCGCACCAAACTCATGAAATGAACTCATCACGTCTTTGCCGCCAGCCATCAGTCATGACTAAGATGATGTAATTGCCGTCATTAGCGTTAATTGCGGCGCGTGTGGTTGCAGTCTGAAGCAGGTGAGACTAGCGAGTAGGCGAGAGACTTTTTGTCTCAGTTGGGTGAAAACCCGTCTTAAAGGAGCGGTGTTGTTCTTTCCTGAAACATTAAACGTGGTCAAACCGAGCCAAGACATGCTTGTCTGTCTGTCTGTCTGGGAAAGTCTTTTTCAGGAACTGAATCTTTAAAGACTTCAGATGACCGTGTTGGGTTGCATGAACTTATTTGACACGTAAGCACTTGTCAGTGGCCTGGTGACTCCAGAATTACTTAAAGTAACATATATTCAGTACTATATCGTTAAATTAGCATGTATTATGAGGCTGGATCTTTGTGGCGATGTTATAGACAGTATAAGGTTATTTATGAAAGTTGTTTTGACTTATTGTGACTAAACTACGTCAGAACAGCATTGCCTACATGACGATGAGAAGGTTGAACCTAACACAGTATTGTAAACAACTTCAAAGCAAGATTAAAACCGATATAATGAGCAGGATTTGAACTCGGTGAGAGCACTGCCTGCTTACCGCCGCACCACTAAGGAACATGATGTTAACGCTAGTAACTGTACGTACATAATGGTGACTCCCACAGAATACCAGTCAACAGCAATTTACCAAAATGTTAAAGCGGACGTGTGTGTGCAGGAAGCTGTCGCAAAATCTGATCGGACTTCTGAACCCTGTTAGAAACTCATGAGACCACGGTTGTAGTCGGATGTTGTGCGAATTAATGTTAATCTGGATAAATCCTCCAAATAAAAACTTAAAGCTCCTTCCGAGGTCAAAGTCTAACTTCTGAAATTTCAAGAACAACTTTGTCCTGATGACGAATGTCATCACAACTAGACTACAGTGGTCATCCAATGTTAGGGTTCCCACGATCTTCTTTTGAACAATATTGAATTAAATGATAATAATAATAAACATTGGGATACTTTTTATTATAAATAAATGACCTGCAGTAGTGAAACAGTATGCATATATAATTGAACTACAGTATGAGTTCTAGTATCAATGTTGTTATTTGGCCTGGGTGGGCGGGGTTTCAGGACTGCAAAGGAGACGTGTAATCCGGCAACAACAAGCAAGCGGAGAGAGTTTGCGTGAGTAAAAAACACAATTTGTGCTTGTGGAAATAATAATACAAAAAATTACTTTGATTGTTTTTTGTGTAACATACTTGTGAAACATTGCAATATTTGCAGCGAAAGATAAACAAATGCAGCAGCAGATTTCAGTCACAGTGCTCATGTAGCTCAAGTTGATATTTAGACCGTTCACATTTAGACCATTGTGACTAAATACAGTAGCTTTTTTGTTTGTGCCACCGTAACACGTTTTTTGGCTGTTTTTGTTTGGGTTGTTTTTTTGGCTGGAGTACAACTGTGACACAATTAATCAGTCGCACTCAACACACACACGGTCAAGCTCCTCAAACGCTGAATGAAGAGGGAGTCGTAGCAAGTGTGAGAAGAGAGAAAGGAAAGAGAAAGAGCTCTTTCTTCCTCTCTCGGCAGCTGTTGTTGTAATGTGGCACGACAGAGCCAAATCCAGGAGGAAGAGCTTTGTGCTTTCTTCCCCAGGATGACCTTGTCGGAGGTCACAGTCCCTCTTAAACAGAGATAACGAGACGTCGCCGCCTCCTGCCTCGCCTCCGTGCCGGCCCCGAGTGTGAGAGAGTGCCTGTCGCCGGCAGCCGTATAACTCTGAGCGGTCCGGAAGATGAGACACACAGCACACAGGCTCTCTGAAGCAGAATCAATTGACCTGGTGACTTTTGTAAAATAAACATAATTGAGAGTCAGTAAGTGGCTAAAAGTGTTTTTGTTTTGTTGAAGGTTCTTCCATGCTAATGGATGAATTGGAAGTCGTAATGCCTTGAAAAACAGACATAAACAGTCATTAGATCAGTTCCTGTAAGGCTTAACAGTATTGTTAACCCCTAGTGTATTGTGGACGCTTTTATAAACCATAAGAAGTCCTGCTGTACAAGAGAGAGAGAGCAGCATAAAGAGCTCTTCGAGTATCTCAATATTTGTGACTATGTGAAAGAATTTAACCCCAATCCCATGATTCTGTTCATATGAAGAATTTACATTACTTTTAGAGCTGCAGCATTTTTATCGCATTAGACACGCTCATCCAGATTGAGGTGATTTGTTGCTCCTGTCCAAAATAAATCCTCATGCTGCAGTAGGTCAGAGTCCAAGAATTCCTTCAAGCTAAAACTGTGTTAGTACAAGATGATGTGAAAACGTCTGGGGATTTTTTATTTAAAGTTATAAATTAAATAAGTGTTTGTTGAAGAGACAGGTCTTTTGTGTTTATTTGCAGACACCCAGTGACTCATAAGTCACTTGTGCCAACATCTAGAGTTCAGTTACAGCGAGCGATACAAAGAGCACCTGTCTGGGTATTTATCAGAGCACATAAAATTCTCTCCTGGTAAAGACGGTTTACTGAAGTGCAAAGGAATCGGGAAGTAAAAGAGATTTGTTTCTTGCAGGGAGCAAACGCTTGGCGACGACTTATCTAGGTGAACCTTGACCTGTGAATTAACCTAACCTTGGTCTTGTGAGTCAGTAAAAACCTGTGAAAGCAGGACTGGTGTGTCTCTTGTTTTTCTCCTTACGATAAAAATCCAAAAATTTATTCTGTTGATGATTTTAAAATAAGGTATTACCTAAATAAATATATATATATATATATATAAATTTTTTGGCGAAACTAAGTGATTTAACACTACAAAGGAAGAAGGATAATTAAATAAATGATGATTAACTTTATAATACTTTTATTTAATTTGTTAGAATTTTTTATTGCATGTGGTGGGTTTCCTCCTGGTGCTCTGGTTTCCTCCCACAGTCCAAAGACATGCAGATTAGGTTAACTTGCGTTTCCAAATTGCCGTCTTTCTCTCTTGATGAGCAAACTGAAGGCCCACGCTGAAAGCTTATCAAGTAGAGGGAGCGAGAACGGAAAGATGAAAAGAAAAGCAACCGAGGTTAAGCAAAAGGAACAGGCGATGCTGAGCGAGCTTTTTATAGCAGCAGCGATGCACTGATGCCCGATCCCATCTGACTTCAATATTAAAGCCCGTCACGATGACTCAGATCCTGTCTCTCTCTCTCTCTCTCTCTCTCTCTCTCTCCCCACTTCGCTCTGTCACTTTTAACTCCTCTATAACAACTCTGTGAAATCTCTCCATCCTGTCCTCCTTTCTTCTGTCTTGTCTATTTATACCTATGAAAAAGGAAGCGAGAGAGAACCTTTCATTCCTTATTAATCATTCCAGCACTTTCTTTGCATCATGTCCAGTCTCTCCGGGGGAGGTCGTTTAAAAAAAAAAAAAAAAAAAAAAAACGGGCCGAGGAGACACACCGCAGCGATTCCAGCCGCGTGTGTGCATTTTATACGATTCCTGTTCTGTTCTGCTAATCTGGCGTTTAGATTAAGTTTAGTAACCGCCAGGTGCTTGCGCACGCCGAAAAGCTCCCGTCATGTCACCACGGTTACTTGAGCTGCGCGCTATTATTCACATGGTGCTAAATCTGTCAGCACCTTCGCATACCTCACCAGTCTGACGAGACCGGTGCACATTCTCTTGGGTTTAGAAAGCAGCTGGCCAAGGATAAGCCCCATTGAGCCACTCCAACGCGCAACACTAAAGTTTAAAGATTTCTGGCACCTGTGAGACCAACGCAGGACATAGCCACCTCTGGACTCGTTCAGATGATTTTTTTTTAAGGCACTACAGGCTTTTGTCCGAGCAGGAGATAGACTATAGATAGAGCCATGTGTTTTTTGTTTTTTTTTAGGCTGCTGTTAATGATAATGATATTTGTGCCAGGAGAGGAAAAGAGAGATTTAGCCTAAATGCATGAGACAAAATCTGGCTTTCGAAATCCTTTCCTGTCATTCACTTCCTCTCTTCAACCGAGGTTTAAAGCTTTCTCTTTCCGTTTTTAGCTTCAGCCTGTTCTTCTGTGGAGAAACGGCGGATCTTCCTAATGCTATTACAGCACGATAATTCAGCCGGGGAAAGGTTTTTTTTTGTTTGTTTGTTTTTTAAATAAAAGGATATGTAAATTAAATGAGTCTTTAAATCCTTACCACGGAAAAATGGTAATGTTGTGAGCACAGCAAAAGAAAAAGTTATTTAAATTGGCTGTTTAAGTCTCTATTTAGCTTCATTCATTCGTTTTTCAGTTGTTTCCTGAAGCGTTTTTTCCCCCCTTTCGGACTGTTCAATCCAATAAAAATTGTGTCATGTGTTTCTAGCCGTGCAAACCAACTTATTGTTCTTTGTGTGTGTTTTTTTTAATATATGTTTTGCAGGTCTGTGCCGGGAGTGACCGCTGCTCTACTTCACTGTGACTCGTCAAGCTCTACCTGGGGAGGCGTGGTCCTGCCCCCACTGAAACAATATGTGCATAGGAAGCAGAGGACAAAGCCAGCGCGTGGAGCCCCTGCTTGCTCCCCTCAGCTCGGGATGCTCTCTTCCCTACAGCCTTTCCCATCGCCCCCTTCGCCCCGTTTTACGACCCTGATACCGCACCGGGTACCATAAACATGTTCAGAGACCCTGGCCCTCTCTCTCAGCTGCACCTGCCGCTCCACAACGGCCACACCTCTCCAGCCGATGCCAACTTATCCCGCGTCTCCGTGCCCAAAATGGGCGTGCGGGCTCGCATCGCTGACTGGCCCCCAAGGCGGGAGCAGTCTCGAGAATCGCTGCTGGAAAACGGGCCGGGTATCACGTCGGAGAGCGGCGGGGGCGGGTTTAACCGAGGGGTTAGGGCGAGAGTGCCCCAGCTACGGCGCAGCAAGGACGCAGAGTTTCGAGAAGGAAGGACTCTGAGGGACATCCCGGGTTCTCCGGCACGGTTCCGGATCCCGGGATTCACTCTGCTCCGTCAGCGCTCTAGCAGCGAGATCACACTGAGCGAGCAGGACGAGAACGAAGTGGACGCCCGTCTGTTCCGGGTCTACGGCAGCACGTCCTCGATCAACGTCCAGGCCGTGCCTGAGGAGAGCTTCTTCGACATGCTCAGTCAGTTCCAGCAGGAGATGCCGGACCAACGCAGCGACGCCCCCGCTAGGCTGGGGGAACTACTGCGAGCCGAATCCTCGCTCATCCCATCCCCTTCTCCCGTCCCCTCCATCCTGCGCTCCGAAGACCGCCCCGAGAGCCGCGTGCGGAAAAAGAGCGGTGGCACAGAGTCGTCCCTCGGGACCGCGTCCCTGTTCCGGAAGCTCCGCAGCGCCAACAAGGGGGATCCTGAAGCATCGCGCGCCGACTGCGAGGAAGCGCGACAGTCCGAGTCTTCGCTCAAACCCTGGTTGTGCGTACATAGCTTTGCACACTATGACGCCCAGAGCCTCTTGTTTGACCTACACGAGGCCGCCGCCCAGCGCAGCTATGCAGCCCAAAGACGGAACAAGGCCACAGGGGCGTCTTCGGCGTCGACCGCCGTCTCGTCGGCCGTGACCGACGCCCTGACTCTGGGCGGAGCCGATCTCACCTTTTCTAGTACGGACGATTTAAGTTTGCTAACGGAGGGATCCACCTTGGACGTAGAAGCCTCGGACTCGGTGGGACCAGACAGCTCGGACTCGGGTCCTCAGCTCCTGCTCACCTGCCCCAACTTTGTGAACGAGACCGGAAGTTACGGCGAGCGCAACGTGAGCTTCCTGAGCTCGTGGGCGGAGCGCGGGGAGACCAGGCTGCGTATGCGCTGCACCAACGCCAGCGTGGCCGTGTTGGAGGTGGAGCTGGACGAGCAGGCGACGCGCTTGGAGAGAATGCAGCACCACTGCATAGAGCACGTCGACCTGGGAGCACGTTACTACCGTGAATACTTCCACGGGAAAGGTATAGACACGCTTGTAACCGCTCTCGATTGTATACAGTTAATGTCTTCAGAGTTTGGATCACAACAGTTCATAACGCTAAACGGACATCTTTAAGATTCCTTTCATTACCAGTGACATTTTAGCTCCTGTGCAAAACCTATTAATTAAGCAAATGACACCAAATGTTTGAGGTGGAATTAGGAGAAAGTACATTTAATTTTTCTACATATCGTACTCTTGAGCAGTTCTCATCTTAAGTTAATAAAAACTACTTTAAAAATAGTCAGATGTACTACGTACTAGGAGTCCTGCAGTCACACTCACAGTAGCTGCTTTTTTTTAAAAAACTAGACGTACATCTGCCTTCCAAATGTTAATCCATCTGGGGGTCTTAAATGCCAGTGTTGTAAACTTCTCCAACCGCGCGCTCCAAAAATAACTTAATTGTCACTGTTTAACTACGTTAGCTGAAACCTTGCTGATAGTGGGTTCTCTAAAAGTGAGCTCTTAAAGCTGGGTTGGTGAGATAATGGGTCGGGCACCAGAAAGACACAAGTGCCAGTCACAAGTTTGGATTTGTTTTCTACTTTCCAGATTTATTTTGTTTAATTTTTTTTCAAAACTGAAATAACACACATGGCATTAGGTAAAGGAAGTAATGACAGCAACATCAGTGAGTTGTTAAAGACAAAGGATGGTATTGTTAAGTGCATTTGCAAAACCCATCAAGCCCCGTGATGAAACCGGCTCTCATGAAGACAAGGCCAGGAAGGCAAGACCTAAATTTACCAGAGGTGGCGTTTATTTAGAGTCACCAGTCTCAGAAATCACCAGTTAACAAACAGCACCTCAGATTAGTGCTGTTATTTACATTTAGGCATTCAGCCGACGCCCTTATCCTGCGCGATTTAATTTTTCACTCATTATACATCTGAGCAGTTGAGGGTTAAGGGCCTTGCTCAAGGGCCCAACAGGGACAATTTGGTGGTCTTGGGATTTGAACCTGTGACCTTCCGAACCGTAGTCCAATGTCTTAACTCTAGGGCTGTAGCTATCCAATATTTTAGTAATCGAGGATTCTACCAAATATTTAATCGATTAATTGGATAAAATGTACTTTTGCTTAATTAAACAGCAATGTAAAATATGTAAGAGAAACAAAGATTAATTGGTTTTCTCTTTAGAAAAATCTACTTTTATTTTTTTAAATGTATACAGCATTTTATCAAAAATAAACATCGTCATTATCCACAATACAAGGAATAGCTTAAAGTTGACTGAGATGAATTAAGTGCATTACAGAGCCGTACATTCTTATTTTAAAGCCTTTTCACAGATGTAAAAAAAAACTAAAAACAAAGGTATTTCAAATGACTCAAAAAAACTAAGGCACACATTAAAATAATTATACAAAAACACCAAGTTGTGCAACTTCACTTTCAGAACTAAAAGTTTATAAATCTACAGCTCAGACATAACATAAGCCTTTACTGACAATTTCTGTCGTTTTCTCTTGCTGCTTTCTTCATCTCTTGGCTCGCTGATCATTTTATCGCTCCTTCAAATCAATACACAGCTAACTGTTTGAGTCTCCTTCCGCTTTGTGGAAGCTGCGCTTCTTCCTCGTCAGTGTTTACTGGTGGCTTGCATCCGGAAGCGCGCTGTGTCACACCAAACAAATAATTGCGCAAAAACATAACGCAAGCTTTTACAATTAATTAAAAGAAACTTCAAGGCAGAAGATTTTGCCTCGATCATGTTTTGTAATCGAATTACTCGAGGAATCGTTTCCTAGGGCTTCTGATGTCTGATGCGAAAGTCAGGAGTTATATTTCAATTAAAGGCACCTTACATAGCTGCCCATCTCATGCCATTTTATTAAAGATGCACCTGAAACATTTATAAAACATAAACATCTTGATTGATTGAAGTGCGGTACTTTTGTTCAACCAGAACCATAAAACGTATATTAGTACTCATTAAGGGGAATAAAATGATCTGTCGATCCCTGCTAACATACAGCTAATAAGCTGCTTGCTAATTAGTTCTTTAATTGTTCACACAAGACTGACGGAAAGCACGGAGATGTTACACACAACCTCCGACAGACAACACAACTGTGATTTTGTTTCAGTCGATGAATGAGCTTTATTGAAATCACTCTTATCAAAACAGGAAAGACAGACTGCGTTGTAGCTGAACATAAAATCCTACGAAGCCATAAAAATGAAGTTATTAATTATCTTTCACGTAGTTGCGTTTTATAGTGTTTATTTAGTGACGGCAGGTAGCCACACCTGGTCAGCAACGTTTCACTGTGTTAATGAGTGTATTTTTGAGAGGTGTGTGTGTGTGTTTGGATTGTGAATGCACGCGTGTGCCAGACACACAGCCGTACACCGCTGTCTAGGCAATGCCAGTCCGAGGAGGACCGCGTCCTTCATGTCCTTGGTTTAATTAAGTCTTTCATATCCGCTCAGTCATCTCCGACGTCCTGGTGTCCCTTATAAAACTCTCCAGCACAGCATCATATCCTGATCCACAACCGTGGGATGAAAGACGTCTCAATGCTGCCATTTAAGACACTAGGACTTGAATTACATAGTGCAAAAACGTTAAGTGAATGTGCTTTCTGTATCTCGGTTCACGTTATGCTTGTTACTCATTATACTTTTGTTTAAGGTCACCGTATCGCTGTGCTTTTGTGCCGAGTGCTTTGTCAATAATCTCGCATTGCTTAGGAATGCTCTTAACAAAACCATTTTACACTGGAAGGATATTAATACCACTGAACATGACCTTCTCAAGTTGAGTCATTCTGCCCTGATCTCTCTCTCTCTCTCTCTCTCTCTCTCTCTGTCCATTCATCCATCTGATTCTTTTATTAACCCCGTTTCCTGGACCGCAAGTCACTTCGGAGTACGAGACCCACTTCCTTTGGCCTCGCTGACTCACATTTTACGGCAGGAGCGAAAAAACAACGTACTGTTATAGGAATATAATGAACGAGGATGTGTGATGCAGCCCAACATGACTCGAAGTCACAGTGACCACACCGAAGTTGATTAATTCCCCATAACATCACATCCTGAAGTCTGTTCCTCTTATCACAGAACATTTACAGCCATTGCATTTTTTTTATTATGATTTTTTTTTTTATTATTAATCATGGACACATCATGCTTTTTATCCGTTTGTGGAAGGTCCAGTGTGTAAGTTAGTTCCTGTCATCCCTTACGTCATTCCACCACCAGCTTCTCTTTTCATCTTACTTACTGAAGTTAATAAATCTCAGCTTCTCATGTTACCGAGAAACCACATGGTGACATGGTGGGAAATGGAGACTCCCTCCTTAAAATGTTAAACAGGAAGTTTCAGCAGGTCATCGATTACATGTTGTTGTTTTTTTACATTTAAGAATTTTTATTTATTTATTATTATTACTTTTCATTCTTTGGAGCCATGCAAGTTCCTGTGTACGTTGTTGCTATAGAAACGATAACATAGAACATTATATTAGTGCATTGAGATGTTCTTATTATTTGAAAAACAGCATGCACTCCTGTAGGAAATGAATAAACTCCAACTGACCAATCAGATTGGAGAATTCGGCAGCAATGTGGTATAAAAACACCAACATTATTTCAGCAGTAAATTACAATTGCTAGATATTGTTTTAAAAGTTTTCTTTCACTTTCAACTTTTTTTGCATTGTTCTTGTCAGTCTTTTATAAACATCCTTTTTCCTATGGTTCTCTCTCTCTCTCTCTCTCTCTCTCTCTCTCTCTCTCTCTCTCACTCACACACTCTCTCTCTGTCCCCAGAGCACTGGAACTATTTTGGAGCAGATGAGAAACTGGGGCCCGTGGCCCTGAGCATCCGCAGAGAGAAACTGGACGACACCAAAGATCTGAAGGACCAATACCAATACCGTATAATCTTCCGTACCAGCGAGGTGTGTATCGAAGCAAAATGTGTGCAATCATGTGTGGATTTTCCCCTCACTTTCTTCTTCTTCTGCTACGGCCTGACCTCATTCGTTTACACGCTCGCACTTACACAGACGTTGTGGCCGAGTCCCCTTAGCGCTGCACACTTCAACACCTCTAACTCCTGCTTCGTGGTGTTGAGGAGGTTAGTCCAGACAGCTTTATCTCTATAGCCCTCAGATTCCATCATACAACTTTGAGGAGTGTTCATCTCCTGAAGGAATTCAACTTACAGCTATTTATGTTGTCCTTTGACACTAAATAAAAGTAATTAATATCCTTACAATGCAGCCAGACCAGATTCCGTTGTCATTGTGCGAAAGAACACTTTCGGAGCCAAGTGTTTACACATCACTAAACCAATCACACACGACCGGTTTACACTCAGATTCTCACTTGCTTTAGGAAACTATAAGGAGCTTCCATCACTCTCGCTTCTAAAATCAACTATTTCAGCTACATGAGTCTATTTTTAGGACTGGAAAATTCAGGCATACATGTTTTGCACATTTGTGCACCAATGTATTACTTTAAAATTTTTTCATTAAAGCATAGACCTGGAAATGTCATTTATATTGGAATCATTGAGGTTGAGATTCAGTTTCTGCTTTCACTGTAAGAAAAGAGCTTTCTTTGAATTCCTGATCCAACTAAGTCATAAAAAATTACAACCCCTAGCACACACGTCCTCTTCTCATCTGTCACCTTTGCGTGTGCGTTTAATCCTCCCGTGTGTTTCTGAAACTGGATCGCATCGTTGTTGGTGCTCACTGGAACTCGTCTGAAACAGGACTCAGGACTCCCCCAACGTACCGGCGCCGCTTTCAAGTTGAGGTAAATCCGGAGAGACCGAGTAGTGTTACATAAGGAGTTGTGCGCGTCTGTGTGAGAACCCGAAGCCTCTGCATTGTGCAGGCCGGGTGAAGGTGATGCGTCCAGGCAGCCATGTAATCCGTCTAAACCCAGCAGAGCGACGCAGCGCCAGCACGACTCAGCACTTTCTCACGCACACACCATTACTTAGCAATCCACCGCAAACATATTAGAGACACGAACAGCTGTGTTGTCACGACAAACGCGTTAACGTGCAGTGAATAATGTAATGCTGAATGTGTACGTATCCCCTGTATAACCGCTAATAGCAGTATGAGTAGCTGTGGGTATAAGTGTCGAGACAAACGTCCCCAGCACAGCATGTCACCCCATGTGACTCGTCCATGCGACCTGAATCAACAGCATTGTGTCCGAGCGGCAGCACAGCTTTTAGAGCCTCACACACACACTCATTCATGTGATTACAGTAGAGCAGAAAATGAATGAAAGGACCAGTAAGGCCCAGGAGGGGTTTGGGTGAATACTACGTGTTACGTTTTTCTCCTCCGTCACATCCTGAAGAAGCTCATGTGGGGAAACGATGCCACACTGTGGATGCAACAACTCATCAGCTCTCCAGCTCACTTGAAAATTAATATTGGTGTTATTGATATATTTAATCTTCGCCATAACATTTCCTTGATTTCTTCTCTCTCTCTCTCTCTCTCTCTCTCTCTCTCTCGTTCTTAAATTTGCCCTTTGCTATTTTTTTTGTCTTCGCTCTAGATGGTGACACTGCGAGGCACCGTCCCGGAGGACGCCGTGCCCACCACAGCCAAGCACGGGACGGTGCGAGGTCTGCCCCTGAAGGAGGTGCTGGAGTTCGTGCTGCCCGAGCTGAACATGTCATGTCTGCGTTTGGCTCTCAGCACCCCCAAAGTCACCGAGCAGCTGCTCAAACTGGACGAACAAGGCGTGAGTCACGGTTTAGAGCAAACCACAGTGGAATTTTAATAAGAACAAGTTCTCACGGAATCGGGAAGCTGTAGACCGGCGTCCAAATCCAAGTGCTCCACTTTTGGCTCGAGTTCCCCAGATGACTGGGAGATTCTGCTTCCTGAAATAGCTGGCTGGGGAAGTTTTTTAGGAAAGAAGGAGATTGAGCATGGTCATGTTTAAACTTTTCTAGAGAGGTTGTAGCGGTTGTCTTTGGTATTTTGTGTAAGATCCAAGTGTTCCAAGGTGCAATTATGTACTTACAATTATTTTAATTAAAGAAAAAAAAATGTTTTTAGTTAAAATGTGCAAAAGATTTGCTTTGATCCACACTGTTTTGAAGTCATGACCCACAGGCTTGCAAGTCAATAGAGAACAGGTGGACTTTACTATGGTTTTAAAAAAAATAACAGAAGGAGGAGAATATACGCATGTTATTAGTACCCAACGTTGACAATAGTTAAAAGGTTAATGTAGTCAGTGATCTTATTATTTTCGGTTGTACGACAGAACTCTCTGCCTAAGTTATTAATACAAAAAAAAAAAATTTTTTGTGAGGTTAAGTATCTTACTCCTCGTTTAGCCAAAAAGTAGATCAGATAACATTTTGTCTTAAAACGACTCAAGCATGTTAAAATTCACTGTTATTTCAGCTTTAAAAATATTTACTAATCCTAGTAAAAATATAAAATTTAGCTTTTCTAATTAGTATCTCGTGGTACAGGTGTTTGATAACATTGAGCAAGTACATCTCCGCTTGACGCTGAAACGCAATCTGAAAAAAAAATCTTGTTAGCTTTTGGTTCTGGGTTTTCCAATGTATAAAACCTAAAGAGATATCAAAGAGCGGGTTCTGACCAATGTACAGACAAAACCTTTCTTATATTTATACAGTCGAATCTTGACTTGCAAAGATAATTCATTCCAGAAGCGTGCTTGTATATCAAAACACCCGTATATCAAGTCAAACTTATTTTTAAAAATATTTTGCTCGTCTTGCGAAACGCTTGCAGACCGGGTTACTCGCAATCCGAGGTTACACTGTATAGATAAATAAAAGTATTAATAAACTAAGTGTGCCTTATATGTGAAAAGCCATAAAACCCTCTGGGATAAGGATAAAAACAGATGAGAATTTAAGTTCATTTACAGAATCTCTGTTTTTGTGAACTCTAGCTGAGCCAAAAGCACAAGGTGGGCATCTTGCTGTGTCGAGCTGACCAGAGCACAGAGGAAGAGATGTACAACAACGAGGAGGCCACACCAGCCTTCACCAACTTCCTGGACCTGCTGGGGGACACAGTGTGTTTAAAGGGCTTCGACAAGTACGCTGCCCAGCTGGATACCAAGAGTAAGTGGATCACTTTGAGACTAATTTTATTAATGGTAAAATCTTCTCTAAAATGATTTGTATGATTGTTAGGATACTTGGGTCAGAGTGCAGGGTCAGTCATTATACGGCGCCCCTGACCAGACGGAGTTAAGGGCCTTCCTCAAGGGCCCAACCACTGGCAGCTTGGTGGAGCTGGGGCTTGATACGCTGACTTTCAGATTAGTAATTCAGAGCCTTTAACCCTCTAAGCTACCGCTGCCCCTGTATAGTGCTTGGATAGAAACAAGGTAGAAAGTTTTCTCAGGATGCCGGAGCTATGATTGGACCTCCTGCTTTATGTTTGAAACACTGGCCTCCCAGGAACTCCTGAGGAATTCAATGACCCAAACATGTGGAAATTGCTTGTGAGGTCAGAACAGCAGTGAGGTCAGGATTGTACGGGTTTGTGGCAATAACTCCCAGGACCATTCATGGAACAATTGTATGTACTGTACAGTTCCCACAGAAAGACACGTCTCTTCTGCAAGTTGATATTCAAGGATCAGACGTCCCACTCGCTGCATGTCCACGGGGTCATGAATACATTGCTCGAAGTCTTCTGTAAATCTCTTTCGGTTTTACACCTACATCACAAGACCTGGTTTGGCATGAACGCTCCTCGCTGGTAGTCTTAGATTATGTCTAGCGTCTGCCGTACAAGTTCCTGTAAACGGGCTGTTACTATAGAAACCATAATGTAATAGAATAAATGCATGAAAAAAAAAAGTTTTGTTTTGTTTTCTTGGAGGTATGTGCTTCAGACCACGTCCAGTTCTTGAGTAACGCCACACCGACTTTATCAGTGAGGTTGAGTTACAGTGGTGTGAGTTACTCTGATCTATAAACCTGAGCAAAAGTTCGGCGTCGGCGAACGCTGTAACGTTATATAGAGCCAGCCATCTTACATTGCAGGATTACACAGTTTTATATCATTTTTCACTAAATAAAGCAGATGGTTTATTGGGGCACCAAATGTCATTAAAAATTTTTTATATATA
>JAQQZT010000038.1:24171168-24192524 GCA_030068275.1 Clarias platycephalus | reverse complement strand
CGTGATAAAAAGTGGAAAAGTTCAATGGGTATGAATACTTTTGCAGGTATGATAGATAGATAGATAGATAGATAGATAGATAGATAGATAGATGATAGATCTTGAGCAGACAGGGTTAATGTCTTCAACAGTGGCAGTTTGGCTGTGCTCGGGCTCGAACCCCCAACCTCCCTATCAGTCACCCAAAGCCTTAACCGTTTGCACCCCATTTAATCTATGAAATCTATGCAGCTTCAGCATGACCCCCATGTCGATAGTGTGAATAATCCCCAAACTACATCATTCTAAAATATTTTCCTATTCGTCATCAATCAGACGAATCAAATTGTTCATTTGATTCATTTAAGCAGAGTTGTTTCTGCGAGTCGACTCAGTGAAGCAAGTTGAGTGTATTCCCTGTGTGTACGAATTGAGGTGCCACGCCCCTCCGGTTTCGTCAAAGACTACTCGACTATCCATCAAATACCCATCTGGAAGAAGTTTACAGTGTCTCAGTTACATTATTCATCTTTTAAAGCTGGAAAAACATTAACCAAAAAAATGTCCTGAAACACTACTGCTAAACTGAATTTTAAACTGAAATCTCTAATTATAGGTCCGTGTATTAAAAAAAAAAAAACAGTGATTAAAAGTATAAGACATATTGATTCATGTAAAATGACAGCTTCTGTAGAAGGCTAAAAATTAAATGTTTGTATGTTGACAGTTCACTTATCTAAAACTGATCTCTTTTCTAATCTGTTCTTAAATTTACAATTCAAGTGAGCTAAACTGAAGCGAACGACACCTCAATAACTTAAAGAAAGTTTACATTAGCTGACTAAGTTTCTTTTTTATCTTTAATCAGTGGTCGTAACTTAGCCCAGGAGATGAAGGGCACGAAGCGGGGTACACCCTGGCACACACACACATACTGTATACACACACTACAGGCAAAACAGGAGTACACGGAGGAAACCCACCAACCACGGGGAGAACATGCAAACTCCATGCACACAGACCCAAGGCAGGAATCAAACCCGGACATTGGAGGTGCAAGGTGACAATGCTAACAACTAAGCCACGATGCTTAGTTAATCATGTTAATCAATGTTTCTAGCTAAATAGTTAGTTATATAGCAAAGATAATCTAATCCTAAGCATTACCAACAGATTTCTTCAGTTTAATACTCCAAAATGTCTGGCTAGCAAGTTTAGTACATGCAGATCACTCATAGTTTACCTGTACTGTACATGTAGATGTCACTTGCTGGCTCACTTTATAAATATTTTTATAACATTCTTTCTTTTGAAATATTTAAATCTAAAGAAACCTGGGTCATCTAGGTGTGAACACTAATGATTTTAATGCTCTGGATGATATCTATTGTGCAACAATGAATGTTGAGTGGAGAGTGGCTGTTCTGTGCTCTACTAAGAGTCAACAACCATATCATTTTGTCCGCATTCAGAGACAGGCTGTTTGCCCTGCAGCAGATGGTTATACAAATTGTAGACTTTTAGCACTTTTAATTAGGCTAAAGATATTTGCCTTTAAAGTAAATATCTTTAAATTGACTTACAGTCTTTCAAGGTTGAATGGATTAATCTGTTACGGTCAACTTCTGTTTTGTGTAAAAGATGCAGAAAATGTTACAAACAGAGAAAAAAACATTTGTGCATTTAATACACAAAACGCAGTCACAGGGATGTTTAAAAGCAGAAATGCCAAAATATTGTCAAAATTGTTTTGATTATATAAGGGTAATTTTTTTAATTATTTTTCCAAACACTATAAATCAATTTCACAGTTGAACTTCCACAGTTTTGTCAAAATTAATAATTCAGCCTGTAATTGTTTTTTGGCAATGTTAATGTTATATATGCAATTTAATTATCAAGAATATGTTGGTTGAGTTTAAAATTCTTTTAGCAAGCCCATGATTTGATTCATTTAATTTTTTAAAAGAGTTCTATGTCCAGCAAGGCAGCGGAGTGGCTTAATGGTTAGCACTGATGCCTTACACCGCCATGGTCCAGGTTCAATTCCCGGCCAGCTTCAATTCCTGCCCCTGCGTGCATGGAGTTTGCATGCTTGATGGGTTTCCTCCGGGAACTCCAGTTTCCTCCGACGGTCCGAAGGTGTGGTGTGTTGGTGATTAGGTGTATTGGCGTTCCCAAATTGCCCAGTGTGTGAGTGTGTCTATGTACAGTATGTGTGTCTGCTCTGCAATGGATTGGCTCCCTGTGCAGGGTGTACCCCAGCTCTCCTGGGATACAGGCCCCTGTATACAGGATAAAGCGGTATAGCTGCTATTTTGATGGGAGTTTTCCTTTACTGATCAAGTGACAGAAGTGTGTCGCGTTTTGCTATGAAATGTGATCAGTCATTGCTGCGGTTTGTCAAAAATGTTAAGTTTTAAGAAGGACAGATTAGGATTTTCAAAAAAAACATGTAAATAAATTTTTGTGCGCTTAAGGAAACAATTTGCCAGAATGAAAGTCTGAAAATTGTGTTTATGGTGTGTGCTCCCTGTGTTCACATGGGGTCCTCAGATTCGTTTCCACAATCCGGAACTATGATTGTAATTGGATTGATATGATACAAAAGCCTCTATGTGAATGTATTGTGTATTCCACAATGTTATTTAGAGAACCACCACAATCCTTATCACGATAAAGTAATTGCTGAAGTTGAAGACAAATTAATTCATTTAAAGCCCAATCCGGTTCCAAGCAATTACAAGCAATGGAAATGAATACGCCTTAAAAGTGAATTCCATTGAAACTTGTGATGAGATGCAAAAGTTGACGTTCAAAATATCAGAGCTGATCTGGTGCAGCAAATATTCTTCTGTGGTCAATTAATTTAAATGTTTGTGTTACCTTGACTGGCAATTCACAATGGTGCTTCCAGTATCTTCCGCTGAAATTATAACTATAATGTTCAGACACTGCAAATCGTGTTGTTTTCTTGTTTAAAGTCCACCAGTGAAGCATGACTTCGTCCAGTCTCAAACCATGTTATGTTTTGTGCAGTTTCGCAAGAATGAAACTTCTCATGCTACATTGTTGACATGGTGGAATGATAATAAAACCCCACCAGTCTTGTGCATGTAGGGTGTTATAAGGAGAATTAATATCCAAAGAAAGAAGATAAAATAAAAAAAATACTACCAGTGTTCTTTGTTTAGCCAAGTTACATAGACTGCCAGTTAAAAGTTTGGACACCCCTTCTAATTTCATGGTCAATGCTGAAGGCATCCAAAATATACAACAGTCTCCTCTGAACAGTTGATATTGAGATGTATCTGCTACATTTGCTCTGTAAAGTCTTCATAATGGCTCTAATCTGAGGTGCTGTTTGTTAATTGTTGATTTCTGAGGCTGGTAACTCTACATGAACTTACTTTCCTTGGACGGTCTTCATGAGAGCCAGTTTCATCATGGTGCTTGTTCTTGCAAGAACTGTTCCAGAACAAAAAATAACAACCGACTGTTGTTGTTACTTAATTACCTAATGCCATATGTGTTATTTCATCATTTTGAAAAAAATCCAGTATTGTTCTGTAATGTGGAAAATAAATCCAAACTTCTGACAGGTACTGTATAAAACCTAGTACAAATAGAACATATAGAAGCGTATTGTAGATATATGCATTCTTTCTTCACACAAAGTACATTTTTGTATGCCTCTTTTGCTTGGTCTCTGTATGGTGTTTTTTCGAAGAGAAAATGGGGAAAAACAAGGAAACAGCTTTTTATCTTGCTTTTGTTTTCCTTGGCACACACCTAATCCAAATAGTTTAAAAAAAAAATGTCCACTGCAGTACATTTCAATATGAGCCCAGCGAACTAGAAGTTCAAGTAGGCTACGGTTTTCTCGTTAACTTGTGTACTCTAAAACGTTTTTTTCATAAAAGATGAGCTCAAATAAAATCAGAGCAAACAGAAATATATTTAAGGTGATTTAAATGTTCTTAAATTGCAGCACATTCTTGCTTCTTATTAATTTTTTAAAAACACATAGTGATCTTTACTAGCAGTACGTCATGCACTTACTGCAATCTGCCCTGCTTGCAACCGCTGGGCCTGGACAGCTTGAAATCATTGAGGGAATATTAAATTCATAATATTACAGGGTTTGGGAATGTCAAGATAGAAGACCTGAAGCTTAAAAGAGGGTGTGTGATGCAATAAGACAATAGTCCTAAAGGGACAGATCAGGTTCTTCCAAATCTGTCTTAAATCTAAACTGAGGTGCATGTGAGTACATTACCATTCAGTAGGTCTTGGTTGTTATCATTTTTTCTGCTTGCACATAAACAACCAGGAAGTTTGTCACCTGGAACAAAAGTACAATGTAAGTAATTAATCAGAAAGTAATTAAGTAAGCAATTATTTCTTTTCTCAGAAATAGCCAGAGGGCTACTTCAGGTTAGCCATACGGCTAGCTCTGGGGAAAGAAGATTTAAATTTGTATAAAAGACACTGTAACCACGAACGATCCCACCTCGCTTTAGTTCAACGGGCCTGCAGAAACTTTATACGAGACTCTGCTGAACTTTGCATGGATGCATTTTGCACGGCTCGAGGGTTGTGGAATTTGGCTCAATTACTTACATTGAACTCATGTTCCACTACTTCAACTTCACGGTTGGTGTGCAGAGCAGAAAATTTATAATAACCAGGACCTATTGTAGTGTACTTATATGCAGCTCAATTTTTATTTCCGAAAGACATGGAAAAATCTGAACTATACCACCTTCAAAACACATCAACAACTAACCATAACCAGATGCTATGGCATGACATGAGGGCTGGTTAATAAAGTCATCCTAGAAATAGTGATAAATCAGAACAGATTTGTAAAATTCCTCCTCATTGTTGTGCAAGTCTCAAAAGGAAATGTATCGTCGCAGTCATTGATGGCATGAGGTTCTACAAGTTACTGATTTAAAAAGTTCACATTCTTTTTCTAGCTGAGACTGTGAGTGTTTACTCAGTAGGTTCAATAAAGGCAGAAATAATACAGCACCAATTCCAAAAAAGTTGGGACAGTATGGAAATTAGCAATAAAACAAAAAGGAGTCTTATGGAATTTATGTTTACCTTCTGCTATGTTGAAAACACTACAACAACTCATTATTGAACAATTTTCTATTTTTAAAGTTTAATAATATGTTGAAAATGTACACTCATTTCAATACTGGTGGCTGCAACATCCTCCAAAAAAGTTGTGACACAGGTAGAAATTTGAAGGTGATGAGAAACAGGAACCAATTATGTTACAGTATACAAGGTGTCTTAAAGAAAGTCCTGGTCTTTCTATCGCAAAGATGGATCGAGGCTTGCTGATCTTCCAACCAGCAGATTGTCAAAGAAATATAGGAATATTATAAGTGTAAAGGGAAAACCAATATGCGTGATTGCCAATTCCAAAGACATCGATGTCTTAAAAACCGCCATGCTTTTGTGGTGGATATTATAATGTGAGCTTAGAAACACTGAAGTAAACCTTTAACACCATTTGTCGCTGCATTTACAAATGCATCTTAATTCAAGATTCAATATTTCAAAGAACTTTATTAATCCCAGAGGGAAATTGCTTAAGGAAACCATACATCAATACTAAAAAGAGGCGCTAAAGACTTCTCTGGCTTTGTCTAATCTGAGACGGACAGTGCCACGCGCAAAAACGTGTTTTTGGAGCCAACAGCCATCATGTTCTTCGGGCCAGAGAAGAAAAGACCCATCCAAGCTGTTATCAGTGTCAGGTCCAAAAGACAGCATCAGTCATGGTATGAGGTGTGCCAGTGCCCGGGGCAGGGGTAACTTGCTTATCTGTGAGGGCGTCATTAATGCAGAAAAATATGTTCTGCATTCTGGAGGATCATGCCAGACTGTATTCAGCCCTGATTACACGTGCATGGCTGTTAAACACAGAGTTATGGGTGTTAGAGAATGTATGGTTCATTATGAAGCGAATAATATGGCAAAGAAATGGTGAATGCAAAATGGAAGAATAGGGGGAAACTCCTGCTAACTAAACTTGTCCAACTGGTGTCTTTATTGTCCAAAGGCTTTACAAGTGTTATTTACAGAAATGGTGATGTTACACATTGGTAAACAGTCAACAGTCCCAACTTTTTTGGAGGATGTTGTAGCCACAAGATTTGAAATGACTGCGTGTTTTCAATGAACAGTGAAATTCACATGACGACTCATCAAATAATGAGTGGCTGTAGAGTTTTCAATACAGTGAATACAAGGTGATGAGATTTCACAGATAACTTCTTTTTATTTTTATTGCCAATTTCCCTATCATCCCAACAATTATGAAAGTAGGGTTGAGCAACTGTTTCATGTGTTCAATTTAATCAGATTGTCCTCAGCTATATTTGCAACTTATATAATTGTTTACACTTTATTCTTTCTTGGTAAAAATTTTGCTTTGAATATTAAATCACATTCATTCACGATATTCATGCTCAATTACTTTCAACAATGACTTTTTGTCATAATATGTTGCATATAGATTGCAGGACATAAAACGCAAGACAATTGTCACTTGTTTTTTTGTTTGGTCACTTCCATGGTGTTTCTGTTTCCCTAGGTGACATGCAGATTGCTCCGGGGGAGAATATACTCTCCTCAAATTTGCATGATTTGAAAAAGGCCGGCACAAACAGGCTTGCTGGAGTGTTTTCTGGTCATCGTTTAGCATTAATGTTTAACATCATACATTTAGTCTCATGTATATTTTTCATATAGAGTCATTATTACTATAATTATTATTTTTTCAGCTTTGTATTTTCTTCTCAAACATGTGAATTAAGTAATATATTCATGTGTCTGTGTGTGTGTGTGTGTGTGTTTGCGTGTGTGTGCATTTGTGTGTAAGATACAACTTTGCATGCTGGATAGGCAGGATGAGTGAAGACTTTAACATAATTCATAGGCACACGTCCACACCTGGAGGACTGAGGGAAATGAAGCATGGCTTTGCACCACCATGGCATCCCTGTGAAGGAATGTAAACTCCACTTTCCTCAGGGGAAGGGGGGGATAAAGGGCATCGTGAGGTTGAAAGTGTGTTGTACGCCACCCCTACCCCATCCTGTCTCCCTTTATCTGCACCTCTGAAGTGTCAGTCTTTCATCTTAGGTTTTATGCCTGTGCTCACTTGCCCTCTGTGAAATACACCGTCTGTGCAGTGCCTAAAGGGATTAACTTTAGGAAATGTTCATAGTTTTAGTTACTAGTCACTTTAAAATCAATTCTTATATTAAACAATAACCTAAAAATGAAAAAAATATTTTTTTATGTGCTTGTTCCTTTTTTAAAGTACAGTTACAGTAACTTTAGGTTACACTATTAAACCATAATGTTTATTTGAAATCCTCTCTGTATATGATGCATTTGAGCAGGGTCAGCATCTGATTATATCAATATATTAATTATATTTTTTGTTTTGTGTTGTTATTTCATTCTTGTATTATTATTTTATTGTTTTATTGCGTATTAGTTCTCATACCGTTATTTATTGTACCGTTTTAGTGCAGATTTTGTTTAAAATTAAAAACAATTCTAGACCTATAACATAGAAATTAAGCTAAAAGTTAGAAGTGTCAAATTATTTACCTGCAAGTACTTTTAAACGGTTTCATTATAAAATTACAGAACGTTAATTTAGCACCATCATGTGGTAGACGATGGTATTGCAGACAATGTTTTACGCCAAGTGCCCAAACTGCAACAAACGGCACTGTAAACAAACTGTAGTTAGGTTTCATAATTTGTTCTTGTTGTTGTTTATATGAAAAATTGCATTTGTTTAAGAATAAATTGTTTTATCATTTTAATCTGTGCATGTTTTTGACATCAATTTATATGGTGGTGTAGTGGTCAGTACTTTGGCCTTGTCCCTCCAGGGTTTGATTCCCTCCTTGGGTCTGTGCGTGTGGACTTTGCATGTTCTTCTCGTTCTTGGTGGGTTTCCACCGGTTGCTCTGGTTTTCTCTACACAGTCTGAAGACATACAGATTAGGTACATTTTTGCCATTTGTCTTTCTGTTGTTGGTCGCCACTGATCTGCAGACCATCTGATCCGCACACAGTTTTTTTTACGCCGGATGCAATTCTTGATGCAATCCTCACATTTTATTCAGGCTTGGGACCAAGACTGCAGCCAGTGGCTGTGGTTTGGGCATTGGGTGGTTGAATTACACCTAAGCCTTCCGCATGGTAGGTGATAAACCTAACACTGAGCCACCAATGCACAGATTTGACTAATTTCGCTTTTCCAAATTGTGAGTGAGTGAGTGAGTGGTAATTTTTGCTCAGTCTTTTATGACTATGTATATAGTTGGTTAAAATGTTATAGTGAACTTAAAGCAAATTTTTAAAAATATATTTCTATACTGCTATATTTGTATATATCTTTTTCTCTTATCTCATGCTTTATATTCATTATTTAAAAATTCTGTGCATGTGACAAATAAAATTTTTATTAAATTTAGAAATTTAAAAAGATATAAGGCACACTATAGTGCACAAATTCTAAGCCTTGATATAATCATTAAAACATAATACGAAGTGTCGCCTTGCACCTCCAGGGTCTGGGTTCGATTCCCACTTTGGGTCTGTGTGTGTGGAGTTTGCATGTTCTCCCTGTGCTTCCTGGTTTCCTCCTACAGTTCAAGATATACATTTTAGGTTAAATTGCCACATTGTCTGTGATGTTTGAGTGAGTGTGTGTATGTGTGTGTGCCCTGCGATGGATTGGCACCCCATCCATTGGCACCCCAGCCTTCTGCCATAAGTCTTCGGGAATTACAGGCCCCCGGCAACTCTGTATACAAGATAAAGCGGTATAGAAGATAAGTGAGATGAGATGTACTGTAGAAAATGTAATTCCTGAAAATCCAAAGGAATTGGATTTTAAAAACTGACAGCAACACTGATGTCTTTAACATGAGATTTTTATTTTCTCGTCTAAAGCTCAATAATTTAGTCAAATAAAATGAAAGAAAAAACATAAGTAAGTCCATTAATTGAGTAGTTATATATTATAATAATTAAGTAAACATATTAAGTGTATTAAACAAGTATACTTATAATTAAGTAAAGTTATTGATTTAATAATTATAGACAAATCATAATTATAGTGAACACATAGGCAACAATAAAAACCTAAATTATTATTATTATTATTATTATTATTAATAATAATAATAATACATTATATTACATACATTACTTTATTAAAAGTAGACAGTTCATCACAGGAACACCTCCCCTTTCCCCTTTAAGGCGTTGAATCAACGGCCAAATTTCAAATCGCTACTCTGTTAGAAACGTAGTTTACTTTTACACTGTAAAAGCCGCTACTCTACAGGCTAACTAGTGCACTAACGCAGGGTGCATCGCGTGATTTGGCCTGTGACAAAAGTGGGAGGGAAGAAACTTCCAGAAGCGGGACTGGGCGCCGTGGAAACTACCGGAAGCTTATTATATTTTTTTTTGCAAAGTAATTAAAACCGAAAGACTCACAGGATTTTATTACGTGTCTAGGGAGAGTCAGCGTTGTCTGGTTTTTATTAAAAATAAAACAAAAAAATAATACAAATAATTTTGTTGTGGACTTAAGTGTTGGGTAAGTGTTGAAGGCGCCGAAAGGCTAGCTAGATTGTGAGTTATGCTAGTTAGCAAGCATGCTAGTCTGGCTAGGGGCTGCTTAACAACGTGAAAATAATAACAGGGTTAATACATATATTTAAAAAACGAAAAATAAACATGTGTATATTGACAGCAAGTTATATTGAAAGTGCACCCATAGCTATTAAAGCAGCACATATTTAACTAAGATAATGCAGTAGCTAAGCTCTTCTGTATGATGAGTTCATTGGCTCCTCATTAGACCTTTACTGGGTGTTTGTAATGAAGCAGCAAGTTCTCCTAATCGTGTGAAATATTATTAATTCCCCAGCTTCACATAATCAGGTTGTGTTGACATATTAATATAATATACATGACAAGTAAGAAATTGCCAATACTTGTGTATTAAATGTGATTTAAAAAAAACTTAAAAAAAATAAAAATTTTCCTGATCCATACAGAAAGAAGACAAGGCTGGAAAAAATGGACGAGTGTGTGACGGTGATCACCAACCCTGTAGTGTCTGTGCGTCTGACCAGCACACTCAGCTCGTTCGAAGTGAACCGGAGATTTAACCGAGGGATCACCATCGCAGAGTTTAAGGTGCTCCTCGGTCACTGTTGCATCATTAAAGACGAGAGAGAGAGAGAGAGAGAGACAAGATGGTTACGGCAAATGACTGTAGGCCAGGGCTCTTCACCTGCAGGTGTAGAGGACCAGTCTCCAGCACAGTTTGTAATTCACTAACACTTAAACATGCCCAGGCGACCATGTGATGTAGTGGTTAGCACTACGAGTGTCAAGGGTTCGATTCCAACCTCAGGGTCAGTGTGTGTGGAGTTTGCATGTTCTCCTTGTGCTTGGCGGGTTTCGTCCGGGTACTTCAGTTTTCTCTTACAGTTCAAAGACATGCAGATTAAATTGACCTTTCCAAATTGCTTATATTGTATGTGTGTCTGTCTGTGATGTGGTGGCACCATGTCCAGGGTGTTCCCCGCCTCGTGCCCAAAGTCTCCTTGGATAGGCTCCAGGCTCCTGCATGGTGAATTATTCAAATAAACACACCCACTGAACCTGGTAAATAACATACTGTGTTTGAGTGGAAGAATCACCAAACTGTGCTGGACACTGGCCCTTTATGATGGGAGTTGAAGAGCCCTGGTATAGGGTGGTTCCAGACTTGAACTGTCTCAATTGGCTGCACAAACTCAGCGGGAGTGAAACAGTTTGTAAATCTGATCATGTGAGCTGTCAGGAAGAGCATACATACATACTGTATTTCTAAACTTTTTTTTACTTAACATTGCACTTTGGGTGACACTTTTTTAATGTGAAAAAGAATCCCCATGGCCCTGTGGGTATTTTTGTACAAATCACTGTGGTTATAACCTTATTTTTTCACACAATGATATTTGCATAGAATTACATTTTTAAACTTAAATACTACCTTGGTTATATTCAGAAAATTCAGAATATACAAATTTTTTTGTCCTTTTCCTGGATGCTCCACAATCCCGTCCGCACCTGCAGGACGTTTGACCAGTCTCTCCCTCTCCTAAAGGAAACCTGCTCAATCCTGTCTACTCTTGCAGGAAGCTTGTCCAGTCTCTTCTGCGAGAGGCTTGATAAGCCCCATCTGTAACTGCAGGATTGTAGACCAATACCCACCTCATCCTTTGAAAGGTTTCACATGAAAGTTTGATTAATCCCACACAATGCTGCAGGAGTTTCGAATCATGCTTGCTGCTACAATTGTTTTTTGCTGGTGTATTTAGTTGGTTCAAAGTCATTGGGTCATTTAAGCCTCCCTTACTCTAACTCAAGTAGAGAATTTACTGAAGATTAATCAACACAAGGTACCTTTGTGCCATATTATCTAAATTGCTGTTTTGTAATAATAGTTAATCACGAAGCATATACAATACGTTATTAATACAACGAGAATGGTTTGCGTGACAGCAATTAACAAAGGTTGGCGACTGATGGTGCAAAAACTAGAAGCGTAATTAGGAGTTTATTACATGTTATGAATGGATACAAACCTTTAAGTTTTGTATTTACACGTACCACTGTCTAATCTAAAATGGGTAATGAAAATGATTATGAAAAACTGTATCTCATGGTCTTCTGCTGTGTATGTTTTTTTTTTTTTTCAGAGCAAGTTGGAGCTTGTCATCGGATGCCCCGCAGCCTCTATGGAGCTTCAGTTGTTCAGCTCTTCAGACAAGTTCTTGCAGAACCTTGAGAATAACGAGGCTCTGTTAGGTTCCTACCCTGTAGATGATGACTGCAGAATACATGTAAGTCAGCGATGGTGATGCAGTCGGAAAGACATGGTTTTAGAGGTTTTAAATTACGTTAATCGGAGTAAAATCTAAAAAAACAAACCTGTGCCTATATTTACTCTTTCTGATTATCAGAAAAACAGCAGAACTGATGTCAGTTTATATCGAAATAATTTTTGGAATGTTTGTTTAAGAGTAAGACATACAGTAGTTTTACACAAGGAGTTGAGTTATGAGTAATGAAGCTGTGTTATAACTGTAGGTTATTGACCGCAGCGGTACTCTATCTGGAGCATTCAGCGATTTGTCCAAAGTGGAGAAATTTGAGATTTCTGAAGACGCATATGAGAAGAGAGCAGGTAATGAATGTCAAATGCATTATTTTAGGTCAATTTGAGTACTTTCAGTAGTTTCCTTAGTTATGTTGTTTGCTTGATGCTGTTTCTTCTGCAGTCTTTTTTCTTTGCCCAGGCAGTGTATATACACCGATCAGCCATGACCTTAAGACCATTAACAGTAAAACCACGTACGATTTGAGTTCCTATTATGCCACTGGGGTAGCTCCGGCGTGGCCCCACTCGTCCTCGGGGGACGTGCTTTGTACGTGTATTGGCACCAGGAAGTTGGAATCCTTTGGATGCTATTTGGTTTGGTCATAATGTTATGGCTGATCTGTATACTTTTTTTTTTTGCTATATATAAATAAGTAGTTAAATCCAAAAATTGCATAAATCAATAATCAAAGGGGTGGGCATAGTGTAAATTCATAAACTATCTCCAGTGTGTTGCTCAGTCTAATATAATATGAAGTAATAGCTAACATGTAGGGCTGGTCCGAATACCATTTTTTGAGCTTCGAGTATTTGGTAGTGATCAACATCGAATATTCGAAGCTTCGGTGGGAGTGTTGTTCAAGCTGTTGTGCAATGTTGACTCCCGTATGGCTCAACTCAAATGCTTTGGTTTCCAGAACAAAGGTAGAGAGCTCCCACTCCTGAGATATAAAATGACAGGTGACAGCCATATACGCCTCCATACTCACCGAGGTCCAAATGCCATCTCGAAAATCGAATGCCATCCCTCCAAACGAATATTCGAATATTCTGGTCCAGCCCTACTAACATGACATACTAACATACGGTCATTTAGTGAAGTGCATTACTAAAGACAAGCCAACAAGTATGTATATAAAAATCCTGAGGAACAGACAGGGTAATGATTTGGCCACCCCTATATGTGTAAAATGCTGTGAGACTTTCCCCTTTTTAAAAAAAATAGATTTTCATAGATCATGTGATTATCTCATGATTTTTGACGTATTAGTGGGTGTACCAATTGTGTCTGGTTCCAGTGAGTGTCTGGACCAATTGTTAAGCGTTAAGTTCATCAGACAGATCTAGTGGTTCACTATTCTATTTTTTTTTAACCTAACAAAATCGATTTAACAAATCATTCAGACATTTTGATTATTCGCTTGAGTATGTCTCCTCTGCATAATGGTCAACTATAATGTTCGAGAGCTTTGAAACTCATCTGACTTTTCTCAGACTCATTGCGAAACTTCAAAAAGAACATGAAGATGGGTCGCTTTAATGAAGAGAACATGGCTAAGCGTGAAGAGGAGCTTTCTCAGAAAGAGGAAGAAGAGAAAGCTGCGTTAGCTTTGATCACGGTTGGCAAGCGGTGTCAAGTTCAAGTGGCTGGTCAGCCATCAAAGATTGGCACAGTTATGTTTGTGGGTACGTGTATTTAATTTTTTGAAAAAAAAGTATAATAGTTTGCTCAAAATTTTCAGAGGGAGAGAAAACAAAAACATAAAAAAATAAACCTTTTCCTGATTATACTAGGTGTACATGATTAACATATTATGCTAGTGGTAAATGCAAAACAGTGTATACATAGATTGTGCTTCTATATCTGTTTACTTCTAAGACTGTTTGTTGTTTACATTTTTTTTTTTTTTTTAGGTACGACAGACTTCAAACCAGGCTACTGGGTGGGTGTGAAGTATGATGAGCCACTGGGAAAAAATGATGGCAGGTCAGTTTTAGTTCAATTTTAAAATGGTACAAAAGAGGACATAATTTTTATTTATTTGTTTGTTTATTAGTTGAATCTTATGATGTTGCATATACAGTAAGAAATTCAGGATACACCTTATATTAAAATGTTACTCTGTTTAGTGATTTATTTTCTGCATTCTAGAACAATGCTAGATTTTTTTCCCCCAAAACTATGAAATAATACATATGGCATTAGTCAGTTGTTATTTTAAGACAGCTGGTCAGCTCTTCTGGAATAGTTATTGCAAGAACAATATTGTCAAGTGCGTTTTCAAAACCCATCAAGCACCATGATGAAACTGGACCTCATGAAGACAATGCCAGAAAAGCAAGACAAAAACTTACCTCTGCTGCAGAGAAGTTGTTCATTTAGAGTCACCAGCCTCAGAAATCATCAATTAATAAACAACACCACAGACTAGAGCCATTTTTAAGGCTTTAAAGAGCTTAAGTAGCAGAGACATCTCAATATCAACTTTTCAAAGGAGATTATTGCATATTTCAGATGCCTTCAGCATTGTTTTACAGAGTAGAAAGAAATAAAAATCAAGAAAGTTCTTTGAATTAGAAACTTTTGGCTGATAGTGTACATGAACATCAACTGCGTAATGAAGTACAACTGCACATCTGGTTCAACTATGCGGCACACTTTAAAGATGGAGTGAAACTGAATGTTCAGTGTTTTTAATCATTGAACCGGAGAGTGAGCTCTGTAAATGATTAATGTTATACTTAAGTAAAACGTCATGCTGTATTCCAGTTGTCTTTGTAGAGTCAATGTTGGTAACTATGTCTTAATTTTTTTTTTTCAGTGTGAACGGCAAGAAATACTTTGAGTGTCAACCAAAATACGGTGCGTTCGTGAAGCCCCTGTCCGTGACTGTGGGAGATTTTCCAGAGGATGACTACGGTCTAGATGAGATGTAGGCTTCTCCTGGCCATGGTATAATAAGGTATCAGGCAGAGGAAAAGAAAAAAAAAGGACAAAGCAGGACTCTGGTCAGTCCATTGTCAGCCCTTCATTACAAGGGATTTTCCTGTTGTCATGGCCAATCACATTTTAGTTACATGCTTGTCCTGAAGAGACGTAAAAAGTGGCCTTTCTACAAAACTCTTAAAGGACGTTTAGCAGTATGTGCTCACAGTTAAACATCATCTTCAATTACATCGCTATGGCCCCTGGCATTGTTTAGCTCTTAATGTGAGGACATGAGTAGATGTACATTAGCTGTCTGACATATCAGCCGAGACAGAATTAACAGAATTTGTTTTCGTTCCATTTTGATTGTGAATATTTCACGTCTCATTTTCTGTCTCCATCTCTTCGTAGCTGCTTTTAACGAATGGCGAAATGAATAAGAAGAGATAGCATAACACAATTGTTTGGGATATAATTTTTTTTTATTTTCACTCTTATGTATAACATGTATAAATGTTATTGCAGACTAATGGTCATATTCATCATTTTCTTTTACTTAAAAAAATGTAACACTGCACTACTTTTTCAGTGTCCTTATTTATCCAGTATATCCTTATTCTGTGATTTCAGACTAAATGCCCTAGTTGGTTGTTTATATAAATAACATGATGCGCTCTTTGCTCTCGACAGCAATCACTTTGTGTTTTGTGAAAATACAATCCTTGATAGGATGCCAGTTCATCACATGGCATTACACACACAATCTATGGGAACTTTTTGGCTAGTCTTAATCGTAACATTAAATTTGCAATAACAAGGCGTTTTTCTTCTGGTCCACGCAGTCTATACTACAGAATAAGTACAACTCTAAACACACTTCAAACATGGTTTGCTGAATAATAATGGGTCGATTAGTAACATGGCCACAATGCAGAGACGCACAAGAAGTCATTTGAGCAACCTAACCCCTTTGAAGATGTTTGTATCCCAAGAATGTGAGGAATATAAAAGGCTTTTGACTAATATCCTATATATTTTTTTAAAGCCAAATTTGCTTGTGTCTTGCACTAGCACACTCACTAAACATTGTAGTTTAAGTTTAGTGAAGCAGATAAATAACAACTGTGATGAAATTCCTGCCCCTGAAGTTCACTCTGATCTGTTGATATGTAATTATTTTATTTATTGTGATTACTGATATATAAATGTTTTGTATGTGATCATAGCTTCTGCTAGAATAAATAACAAGAACAGATTGCATAAAAGCTGTAACTGTCATGAATCTTAATGCACTTGTAGACTTACATCTTTGATCTTTATCATTCTATGTAGTCTCAGGGCAGCGGCTCAGTGCGGCAACTGCTTTCTGTGCATATGTGAAGATATAAAATAAAAATCAGACTCTTTAGAAATTAATCTCAGAAGTGAAGTGTGCTCGGATAACCCATTCTGATTCTCAATTTAATTTATTGCTGCTGAATTTAAAGCTTGCTGTCTATGTCTACAGTATATACAGTATATATAGCTGCAGTCTTCTGTCCCGTCACAGATAAAAACAGTGTTTGAAATGTTGCATGAAACACTGCAATAAAGTAAGCAGTCATACAGTAACAATGAACAATTGTGGCACTAAAGTAGTTAAGCAGCAGTATTAATAATAATGACAATAAGTTATAGTGTAAGCACACTTCCATAAGAGTCACATGTATTGCATGAAATGTCAGATGGGTTTGGTTCTGCAACTGTTAATAAGCGTCCGAGAAAAGAGTGACAAAAGGAAGAAACCTGGAGGGGAACCAGACTCAAGACGGAACCCATCTTCACTTTTGTGATATCATATAAGCATGACCACATCAGTCCCTGGTATAACTGTGCTATAAGGTTGAAAGTTCAGTATAATGCGAAAGGTGTTAAAAGTTAATACAAAGTCCACTTTTATTGTTGGTGATTCAGATAAAAAATTGAATGTGAATTTCTGTCCTAGCCTACTTAGTGATTGCAGTCACAGGCCATCACAGAAAAACTGCCAGCATCAGCAGAGTCCAGGACCATCTTCATGTTCGTCACCACTGTCCTCAGTCACCATATGCCTCCCAAGCAGACCGGCAGGGTCAGCCTCAGCAGGATTTCAGAGGCTTCCATGTGACGAGAACTCCAAAAACTTTCAAGCAAAAATCACTGAGCAAACTTTGATTAGAGAAAAAGCAAATCAAGTTTATTGAAGACAGACTTAGACACAGAACTCTGAACCAGCTGGTCCAACAGACAGATGCCCCACGAAGTCCCAAAGCCAAAAAAGCAGTGAAGAAAAAGCCCCTGTTCCTTTTTCCAGAATGGGTTTTTATACCTAAAACAACCACTGTGTTGCTCCTCGTTTCTTTGTCTTATCCAATTTTTCCATTAGTGTTTATGATTTGTTCGGCCTGATTGAGTGACATCTCCCAATTTCCTCTCTTATCATCTTTTCACCTCATGTCATATCTTTATTCATTAATTATTCATACATGGGTTGGTTTCCTTGGCATTCTTAAATTTAAAGTTTTCTTTTTTCTTTATGAAGAGAATTTAGTAAATTTCTCTTTTTGACCAGATTCTCTGTGACATTCCATCAGATCACTTCATGCCACTCCAATCTTTCTTATAAACTTTTATCACAGTGTATTTGGTGTCTGATTTTCCTCTTATTGGCCTGTGGTGTGCTTTATATGCTTTATAAATTACTGGAGTATAACTAAGTCTACTAATCAACATGAACATGGCATTTTGGGCTCAAACAAAGGTTCTGGGTTTGATCCTTTCCTCGGGTCTGTGTGCATGGAGTTTGCATGTTTTCCCCGTCCTTGGTGGGTTTTCCCCCCATCCTGATATCCCGATCAGCCTCAATCCCACCTCACCTGTAATTGTGATGAGTTATTTAATACTTATTTATTTGCTTTAAATACAGCCCCAGGTGCGCTCTCTTAAAAGGGGAATTTGTGAACTTTCTGTGAACCTTTACCTGCTTTGTGCTCAGCTCCGCAGTTCTGAGTAGCCATTTTGGTCTTAATTTGTACCTTGATCTTACTAATCGTCTGGATTAAATTCTGCTTTTTGTCAGCCCTATGTCTCAACTTAGTTCTCTAAGAACATTGATTGTAAGGGCCTAACCTTCCACTTCTCTGCATGTTGATTTGACTGAGATACTTTTTGTAAGTTGCTCTGCAAATGTACTTTTGATATATGAGATACAGTTGGTTTGATTAGCATATGTTTGCTAAATGATATAAAATAGAAATCCCAAATAAATTTGGAAAAAAAACTCCAACCAGAAATGGGATTACTGTCAACAGGTACATATGCTAACAGTCACATAATGTACAAGGTGAGCGTATATTTAGTACAGAGTACAAGCAGGGACCCCAGCAGGACTAATTTTGACATCAAAAACAGAGAGCCAGAAGGAAACATAGACCAGTCATTACACTGTAAACAAACTTGAGTGATCAACAAGAGTGGGGGAAGACAGCATCCAAACATACTAGTCCACGAATCCCCTAGATAAGTATCTTGTACCTAAAACAAATCGATTCATAAAAGTCTTGACTAAACAAGTTTTCCACCTAGACTTAAACACTGAGACTGGGTCTGAATTCCTACGCTAACTGGAAGGTTATTCCATAACTTTTTGTGCTTTTTACTAAAAAATTCTCTGGCCCATGTTGTAGTTTTCTGGCCCATGTTGAAGTTTTCATAATACAAGGTACGGACAAATAGCCTGCACCCCTTGATCAAAGCAGGCATTGCAGATCACTCAGGTACTGTGGCATAATACCATTTAGTGCTTTATAGGTCAAAAGTGGTACAGTATTTTAAAATCAATGTAAACTTTCACTGGCAAATGATGCAGTGTAAATAAGATATGGGCCTAGACATCTAGACAGTAAGGCGTTACAGTAGTCCAGCCTAGCAATGAACCGTTTTTTATGCACCACATAGTGGCATTATATTTTTTATCTTGGTAATATTTCTCAGATGAAAGATTGATATTGTAGTAATATTATCTACAGTGTCTTTCAGACACTGATATCACAAGCGCTCCTTCTTGTTCAGAAGAAAGATTAAAAAAAAGATTTTTAAAAAAGCATGCATTTTTCTATAATATAAAAAATTTACTGTACAGTATTTATGTGCAAGGTAGTCCAATAGGCCCATGAACTCAAATGACTTGGCAGGAGATCAATGCTAGCTGTCAGTCAGTTAATTTTTGAACGTGGTGAATAAAGCTAAGGTATAAAACTTTCCTGGTATGAAACTAAAAAGTCACTTTTTTGAAAAAGTATCAAATCAGGATGTTTATAAAATTATGATACATTAAGAATCAGAATATAAATCAAAATGGCATCTAGGCATCGTGATATTATCGTATCAGGTGATCCCTGGTGATTCACGTCTCTAGTGAGCACTAAAAAAGAGGAATGTTATGCTATTCATGTTGATTTTACTTTGATAATATTATATTTTTGTATCAGGTTATCAGGATGACTTGTTGCTTTGTACTGGTTATAAAATAATTATCAATATTTTAGGAACCCATAGGCTGATTATTCTATATACAGTATGTGTGACACAAAAAGAGCTGTCAAATACTGTTAATTTAATTCGTACAGTAATAATTAATCTAAAACGATTTTTGTACAAGTATTTCCTTGTTTGCCTAAAAGGGGTTAACATGCTTTCCTTTTTATTTTGTATGAAAGCATCAACTGTTTCAGTATTTCATAAGAGAGAAAGAAAAACAACACCTCCCAGATCCCTTAAAATAAAAAAATATAAAAGTGAAATTAAATGATAGGAATTTAATACTGGTTGTATTTCAAGTAGACAAACATTTTTTGTCCTGTGGTGCTATAAAGGGTTAAGTAAAGTTTTCCCCCCATTAGAAAAAAAGGAACATGTGAAACACACAAGTCCTCTGTACTCAGTAGTGTGTTGGTACTCTTTACGTGGCACACACTGCTTACACACACTGTTCAGGTTAGTATGCGCTGTTGCTTTCTGCCTGGGTTTACTTTATTTTTAAGATAAATAACACTTTCATTCGTGACTTTAGACTCGTCCCGAACTTGTGCAGTACTTCTTCTGTAGCAGGAATGAAAGCCTGCAGCTGTTTTGTGATTTTCTATCTCATTTTCTTTCAAATCAGGGGTAAGTTTGTTTCCTTGCTGGTATTCTGAGCTTGTTTACACAAACATTTTGTGATAATCGTACTAATAAGCCACTCCCTTCTCACCTGCATATGATTTTTAATCTGTTTCGTAATCATTGTACGTACAGTAATATATTTTACATTTAACTTTTTATTTTTTATTTTTTAGATTTAACCATGTCTCAAAATTCCAGAAATGGAAGGAAGAAATATATGACAGCAACTGAAGTATATCTTACTGCTTGGGAAAAAGAGGTGACTCCCAAAGCTTCAAACTCATCAAGCCTTGAGTCCATCACACACACTACATCATGGTTAAAAGCTCCATTTACAGCACCAAGGAGCCAGAACAGTCCACATCCTGCATCAGGTATTATTCATGTATACAACATAGCGCTGTTAAATTCTAAAGTTTGACTTATCAAAAAATTTTCATTATAAGGGGCGTTCGAGTCAAATCGGGACTTTTAATTGCACAGAATAACTATATTGATGAGAGTATACAAGATACAATTAATTATATAAGAGTAACTTTATTTCTCTATATAATCCCCTGCTACACTAATGCACTTATCCTGGCGTTGCACTTGTGCTTGGATACCATCAAGGTAGAAAGTTTTCTCAGGATGCCGGAACCATGATCAGATTGCTGGCTTCAAGTCTGAAATGCTGGCCTCCCAGGAACTCCTTTAATGGCCCGAACTTGTGCACATGGCTTGGAGCGAGGTCAGGACTCTATAGCAAATGTAACAATAACTCCAGGGATGTTCGGGAGTGAATGTGTGTACAGGTCCCACAGACAGATGTGTCTATTCTGCAAGTTGGTGACAAGTTATCCTTCAAGGTGTTCCACTAGCTAAATATTCACAGGAATGACAGCTGTGGCCTCCAAGCCACCTTGACTGGGATCGTCATTCATGGACGCAGAGGCTTCTTTAAAATATTTTCATAATTTAAATGATTTCCTGTGGCTAAAAGTCTCATCATCATATGAGTTTGATGTTCTGTAAATGTCAATCTGTTTTATGCTTTCATTTTTCTGCTCATGAGACGACAAGTCCCGGTTTGCCTCGAACGGCCCTTATAGTTTTCTGTAACGGTACAAACTAGACGGAAATTCAGATTATAAACTTTTGAACGATAGTGTGTATATATATATATATATATATATATATATATATATATATACAGGGTCACAGTTTGGATCCTGAACTCAGGTTATAGCGTGTGGAAACAGTGATAACACATACACTACCGTTCAAAAG
>JAQQZT010000038.1:24147726-24171068 GCA_030068275.1 Clarias platycephalus | reverse complement strand
AATAATTAATACAAAATATAAAGTAAAAAAAAAAAAATTAACCTGCACTTTACCTTTAAAAAAAAGTAAAAATAAATCCTGACACATAAGTGTTTCCGTTTGTGCGCGCAGGCGCTGTGTGTGTGTATAATGTGCGTGCACACACACACACATTAACGGAGAGACTGTTTTATCTGAAAAATTAGCAAGGAACATCGCTAGTCACAGTCGTGTGAGCGCATACTAACGGAATCACTGCTGTAAAGTAAAAAAACAAACAAAGAACAAATGAACCTGCACTTTCACTTTGAAAAGAATCGCGACAGAGCGGAGTTTCTGTGTAAGGTAGAGAGTGTGTGTGTGAGTGTGTGAGTGAAGGAGCACGGTGTCAAATTACGCACGCGCGCGCACACACACACACACACACACACACACACACACACACTCTCTCTCGCCTTTACAGCCCCCCTCCCACCCCCTCCTCCTCTCGGCTTCACTCACAAACACACACTCACACACTCTGCCTTACACAGAAACTCTGCAAGCACTAAGCCCCAGCAAGGGAGACGATTACCTACAATTCCGCAGCGCAAGAGAGAGAAAAACCGTTTGCTCAGTTGTGATCACGTGACGCTCGGCGTCAAAACAAGAAGCGCATGTGTGATACATGATACTCGGTACTCGTAAACCAAGACAATGCTCGTTTTCCAAGTCAAAATGTATTAAAAATCTTTGCTCGTCTTGTGGAACACTCGTAAACCATGTTACTCGTAATCCGAGGTTCTACTGTATTACTTTCAGACCATTAAAGCATTTTTACACAGAAATTGGAGTACTGAAAGCTACTGAAAAGTATGAACATGTACAGCATTCATGATCAGGGCTTCCTTTGCAGCAATGTGACTTGGCATGGAGGCGATTAATCTGTGGCACTGCTGAGGTGTTATGGAAGCTCAGGATACACTGATAGCGGCCTTCTGCAAAATAGGCAAAATTTACTTTCATCTGAAAAGAGGACATTGGCCCATTGTGCAACAGTCCAGTCCTTTTTGTCCTCAGCCCGGGTAAGACGCCTCTGACGTTGTCTCTGGTTCAAGAGTGGCTTGACACAAAAAATGCCACAATAGTAGCCCTTGTTCTGGATACGTCTGTGCATGGTGGCTCTTGAAGCACTGACTCCAGCTGCTGTCGCCCACTCCTTGTGAATGTCCCCAAATTCTTGAATGGACTTTTGTTTCACAATTCTCAGTTATCCCTGTTGCTTGTGCACCTTTTTCTACCACATTTTTTCATTCCATTCAACTTTCCATTAATGTGCTTGAATACAGCACAGCCAGCCTACTGAACCAGACGGAGAGAACATTTAAAAGCTCAGGAAACTTTTGCAGATGTTTTGAGTTAATTAGCTGATTACAGTGGGACATACGATGGATTGGTACCCTGTCCAGGGTGTACCCTGCCTTGTGCCCTATGTCTCCTGATTTAGGCTCCAGGCCCTCTGCGACTCTGAATACAGGATAAAGTGGTATAGACGATGAGTGAGTGAGAGTGTGACACCATGAGTCGTCAATATTGAACTTTTTCACAATATTCTAATTTTCTGAGATACTGAATTTGGGGGTTTTATCAGCTGTAAGTCATAATCATCAAAATTAAAAGAAATAAACACGACATATCAGTTTGTGTTTGATGAATCTATATAATTAGTTTCACTTTTTGAATTGAATTAATAAATCAACCTTTCAATGATATTCTAATTTATAAAGATGCACCTATATATATAGTAGCTTTAATTCATTCTGAATTAACCAATGGATTATGGTAATTTTTTTGTTGTCAAATGTTTAAACATTTCTGAATTGAAATGATAAAAACCATCAGTCATTCTTTTACCTGAATCAGCCGTGGACCCGATCCGCTCAGATCCGTGTTCCCAGTTTCACGTGGGAAGTTTACTGGGTGGGATGGCGCTTAGCTTCATCACCACACTGACCGTGTGTCTGGGCTACAGGTTATTCTGCTCTCGCCAGCAGGGGCGCTATCGAGCTCTGTGAGTATCATTTCTTTACCTGTTAATCAAGAACCAAGCCCTAGTACGTCAGCTTAGCACCTGACTTCTCATTTCTGATTGGTCAGAAGGTAATTTATTTTCTATGACAGCAGCTCTGACAGTGTTCTGCCTGAAAGTGCATTCTGTTACAGGAAAATAATCAATGATGTAAACATAGTATCAAGATGATAATGCAAATTCTGGTTAAATATTACCATTATCGTGATATCTTGAAGGCTTTCAACACTAATTAATCCGCTCTCTTGGTTTTTTTTCATAATCTTTCAGAGAACAGCATGACGCCATCATATAATGGTGGGACCATCAGTGTGTCTGACTGACATATAAGAAAACTGGTTTCTGTTCTGAAATGTCCCATCGTTCTGTTACAAGTCATATTAAGGTGCCCTTGCTATGTAACAGTGTTTACAGTAAAGACATCCTGGATTTTAAATGCAACAAACATTATCAAAACAGCAAAAAGCAGAAGTAGACGATGTTTGTCTGATCTTTCTGTCCAGCTTTGACGAGCTCGCAGCCTCAGATTCCTGTTCTTGGCGGACTAGAGCAAAACCTGATGTGTTGATCTCCTGTTGTAGCTCATCTGGCCCAGGTTTCAGTGTGTTGTTTGTTCTGAGTGGTTGTTCAGGCCGTTCTCCTCTGGCCTCTTTCAATAACAAGCCAATTACATCGTCAGTAATAAACCTGAATCTGCATGATTTCGCACGTTGTGCTCCTCCAATATGATTGGTTAATAAGATAAAATTGCAATAAAAAATAAAAACAGGCTCAGTGATGTATGTGTTCCTAATAAACTGGCCACTCAGTGCATCAATGCTTTTAGGGTTTTGCTTTTTCTACCTTTAGTGTAAAAAAATAAATTATTCCACAAACAATCCGTACAACAAAGTATATATATTTTTTATTACAGGCCCATCCATTTTAAAGTATTATGCAAAGGGACAGAGTGTAACAGAACATAAGGTTCAAGATACATGCACATAAATCTATTTAAACAAAAAAGAAACGAAAGAAAAGAAAAAAAAAAAAAAAACAGATCATAATAAATGGATATAAATTCATTCTGTGTGCATTTAGAAATATCTAAATACCAATCTTTTAACTTGAGTGATTAGTACTACCACTACAAAAAAAAAAAAAAGTTATATACGTATTTAAGAGTCGCACACTAACTACATAAAATCATGTTTAAGTGACACATTTTTAAGCAATGTTCTGTTAAACATGCAATACCAGCACTGTACCAACAGTTTATAAAAATGATTTTTGTTCTTTTTTGTTTTGCATTGCTATCTCCAACACTGTTTGTTCAAACTAGTGTCCATCAACACCATACTTCGGTTAAAATAAAATAATAAAAAAAAAAAAAAAAAACACTACTCTAAACAAACCAACTCAGGTCTTTGTATTTTCCATTTGCTCAGGTCATAGCGGCTCATCAGATTCGATCTTTGTTCACGTGAATTAAAATTTGTGTCAATATTTTCTTACATTTTATCATGATAATCAGATTTTTCTGTTTGTTTATGATTCAATAAAAAATTCTGAACGAGAGACTTTACCTCACACACCCCCTAAAAGTGTTGGCTTCTTTGGCAGCTGCCTCGGAAATGGAATGCCGTGGAAGTGACGTTCTGATCATCGTGTATCTGAATATCGCACTATGCTATATATGAGCCGTTATCAGCACATGCCTTGTTCGTGTTGACTCGTGAAAGAGGACATAAGAGGACAAATCAACTGTAGTCTGTTTACAACAAACCACAGCTTCTTTAAGGAAAAAAAAACATATCACAAAAATAAAAATAAAAATCACATATAATTATCATCTTTGAGTAGTGTGTGTGTGTTTGTGTGTGTTGGGGGGGGGTAATAATCTTGTAAACATCTTAAGATACGCATCTCATATAAAGCATCTACGTCTGTAGTGTTCTTTCGTTATGCAATAATGTAAACGACTGACATCAAGGCTGCTCTTGGTAACTTGTTCATCGAGTGTCTAGTATGGGAGATTTCGTGACGGTCATCACATATCCACTGACTAACCATCAGCTGGACATTTCTCTCATTAGCTTATGCTACATGTATACACACAAAGAATAGGATAAATTATTTAATTTTTTTTTCCTTTATAAAAAAAAAAAAAAAAAAAGTAAAAACTCATTAAACTCTTTGGAAGCCTCGTCAAAAGCAAAATAATAATAACAATAATAAAAAAAAAAAAAATCCTTTCTAGTCATGTATGCTGATTGTTTCCGTTAAAACTGTACAACCTTATCGCTCTTAATCATGATTACCGAACCCGTTCCCAGCTACCCGCCTCCGCTTTAAACCACAAACCCCGAGACGTGCTAATTTATCCAGCTTAACACTTGGCAAATCCTTCACTTTAATCACTTCCCATCACTTCTATCCCCATCCTGTCATCGAGACAGCTTCCTCTGGCAACCTGCTCCTCGCTTTCGAACGATACGGTCACTGAATAAAACATTAATAATGATTAAAAACCTACATATTAAAATACAAAAAACAGCTCTCTGAAATCTAGCCTGATCATATTTCCGCTGATAACTAAGTAATAGCGAGAATCGGTTCTGCAATCATCTACTCCGCGATGATTAAACAGTGGCAGCATGCTGGAAGGAAACCAGGTTAGCTAAGAAACCATAAGAAAAGAATTTGATCTATCATAATATATATATATTTTAAAAAATAACAAAAAAAACAGTCTAAAATGAGACTGAGGCTAGAGTTGATGGGAAAAACAAAAAAAAAAACAACAAAATGCATTTTTCATATAAAGACAATTTCGATTAATGAAAACTGTAAATAGCAAAGAGTGTGGTCAGAATTGTTTCGAAAATATATATAGCGTTAAAAAGTAGTGTTTTATTCACTGCGCTAAGAGATGAAACCGAAGGCACTTGAATCGATCAGGGTTCGAGATGCTGGCACAGCCGAGCAGGGCGATCCGCCTTCCTAAAGCAACAGGTTCAACCCTCGTGATCTCCCTTGCACACACATGCAAGCAGCCCTCGTGAGTGTGTTTTTTGGTTTGCCAGGCTTGTAGTGAACAAAGGAAGGGAAAGATGAGGTCAGATACGAGAATGACGAGGGTTCAAGATTTTTGTCAAAGCCTTAGACATTGTGGATATAAGAGGAGAGGGTGAATCTGGGTGAATAAGTGTCTGTTCATGGGCCAGCCTTGAGGATGCAGACATGAGGAGGAAGAAAAAAAAAGAAAAAAAAGTACTGGGACGGGAAATGAATAAAAGTTAAATCTGATTTTAAAACCAGTTCGGCCATGTGTGGTTTATATTAAGGGGAATAAAAAACCCCCAGTGAAACCAGTCCAGCCGTGATTAATGCTTAAAGTGTGTGTGTGGGGGGGGGTGGGGGGGGGAAACACAATCAAAAGTCTAAGAAAGTGAAATGTCTTTTTAAAAAAAAAAAAAAAAAGAAAGAAGAAGAAACCTCGAAGCATCTACACATCCTTCACAGATTGGCCGAGGCAGCAGTTCGGTGTGAAGAGAGCGCAGGCCTTAAAGGTCTTAAAGCTGATCTATAGCCAGGTCAGGAAGCTCTCTTTGTCGATCTTGGTCGCAGCCAGCACGGACTCCATGTCGTTCAAGATGTCGGAGCTCAGCGCCTCCTGCAGGCTCGGCATCAGCTCCTCGCCCTCCACCGCCATGCTCTCGCTTTCCAGGGTGCCCAAGTCCACATCGGTGCCTGGGATTTCGTCCAGGTAGTTTGGGAAACGGCTCGGCTGGGTCGCCAAGGACGCTGGGCCGAGGGAGTCGCCTGGGGTGCAAGAGGACAAAGACTAGGTTGAGAAACGGCGATTTATTTATTCATTTATTTAAAAAAATTTTTTTAAATAAAAAATAAAAAGTGATTTACAAAGTAAAGATTTTGATGTAAAACTGTGTGTTTCTAATCACAGAGACGATTCATCGGGTCTTCAAGAGGGACGAACAGTTGACGCAGTAAAAGTTATAATCACGATAATCGTTCATTATCATTTTTTTAAATTTCAAGTCATTTTCTTTTAAATATTGATCATTTCTTGTTCTGTTTTATTTACGTTTCAGCCGTAGACTAAACAAAAGTGCGGCCGCTCCCTGGGGTTTCTTTGTACTAAAGATTGTGACATTACCTCGGGTTATTTCTACTGGTCATTTTACAGAAAGTAAAATACGGCGCAGTCTTTCCAGACACGTACATGTGCAGTCCGTAAAATATTACCCTGGTAATTTATTCAGACGGGACAAAAATCCCAGACGTACTCTGGTAATGATTACGTTACGCCATCACCATGTGTAAAACTAATCCGATCTGAATAGGGCTTTAGTCAGATCTGGTCTTTTGTGCAGACGCTGTAAAGGGCCTCAGCGATGACGGAAACGAAAACAGATCAGGAATATTAAACATTTCTCTCAAATGTGCTGGTGAACGACTGATGAAAGACTTCCTTATGACTGAAAGGACATTATTACACTGAGCGCCGACTGACTCGTACAGCGTTACTGATTAAATAGTACATTAGGCGTTTATAATTTAGGCCATGGGGTGTAAGAAGATTTCAAAAGCATCGTACTTGTCTCCATTTCATCTACGCTGTTCAGGAAATCGTCTGGAGTGCGTGGGACGCTGTAGCTGCTCATGCTCAGACCGCTGTCTGTGCTCTCATCTCTGGAGTGATACGTCCCACTGCAAAGAGAGAGAGAGAGAAAAATAGTCTGTAGTTAATTTATTTAAAGTTTATATGATTGAAAATTGACTGTTTATTAATAAAACATTTTTTTCCCCTTTTCTTTTGAACTGTACTGCAATCCTGGATAACTGCTCTTGGAAGCAGGTTACAATTTAGCATGAAATAATACAAAACGAATGTTTGTGTGCTCCAAATTATGTAAAGAAATATTAGTTTTTGTGCACTTCTGAATTATTATCCCTATGAATAAAAATGCACTTATAAATGAGAGTTTATCCCAAGACAAAAAAAAAAAAAAAACTCCGTCACATCCACTGCAACATCATAAATATAAATCCTAACAGGAAAAAACTAAAAATAAAAATCATCAGGAGCTGGAACAGGTCACAGCACTGAGAGTGAAGCTGGGAAATCACACGTCTCCATAAACAGAGGCCCGTGTGCAGGGGTACAGTGTGAGAGCAAATACAGCAGGCTTACACTAATGAAGAGAGTGAGAGGTGTGTGTGTGTGTATGTGGTGGATGAGCGTGATGAATGCGGTCTTTGTGAATACCAGTATGTGTGTGTGAGAGAGAGAGAGAGGGGGGGGGGGTGGCCTGTCTAAAGCTGAGACCACATGTTCTCACGGGCAGCTCTGCCTGTTCACAAGCTTCTCTCACACACACACTCAGACAGACAGACAGACAGACAGACAGACAGACGTCATGCAAATAGACTCAAACAGAGGAGGCAAAAAGGCCGACACAGACACACCCTGGGGATGGATGGAGAGATACACAAACAGGAAATGCGCAGACACACACTTACAGAATTACACAGACAGACAGAAGCGTCCACACACACTGTATTGTAACTAATTAACTCCCAGTATTGAATACAAAGTCTTCTCATAATAACAAAAAGCGACTAAAAATGTACACATACAAATGGAACTCGATGGGCACGGAAGAGAACCTTCCCCTTAACCATAACTACATTCCCCTTAACCTCTCACTTGTTGCAAATCTATGACGATTGTAACAAAATGTAAACTTTGTATTTCAAAATTTCTAAATGTCTAAAAACACTTCGTGATTATTCTCCTAATGGCCACTGGGTGGTGCACTTCTGTTTGTGGTGCTGCTCCACTTAGTCACACAGGAACCTCATCATTGTGTTAACCTCTGTTGATTCATACTGGGTTACGAGAAAAGAGTCGCCAGAAAATAATTATTTTATACTTATTTTACAGCCACTATTAAATGAGCAACTATTAAGTCGTCTGTGGTCCAGCGTTTCTCGTGTCCGCTTTGGTCCTGACCTGTTGAGGAAGGGGTCCGAGCTGTTGGTGGTCATGCTGCGGCCGTCCTGCCCCATGCCAGGAGACGACACCGGGTTCTGAGTGCCGCTGTCCTGCTCCATGCTGGTGGGCAGCTGGTTCCTCAAAGCCAACTCCTACTCACACACACAGAGATATATACACACAATGACCAAGATGACGAGACCAAACACATGCCATTTTCACAGCAGGCAGAATGATTGTGTGTGCTATAATTTAGTAAGACAGGTCCTCATTTTTAAAGTTGAACTGTTGCAGATGTGATCCGAACTCGTCATCAAACCAAAGCTACAAGCTCTTCGGATCAGTTTTTATTTTTTTAGCCGTCAAAAAAAAATAAAATAAAAAAATACAGGTTTTGCCATGGCAGGCATGTAGACGCAGAATGGCGTTTAAAAAAACAAACAAACAAACAAACAAACAAACAAACACACACACACCTTCACCCACAAGTTTTTTTTTTTCTTGCCTCTAGCCGTTTCCTCTACTACCCTGATGAATGATATTATGATGCCCATCCCAGGCGACGTGTCACAAGCTACAGATCTGGTTCTCATTTGTCAAGAGATTGTGAAAGTCACTTTCTGTAAGCGTGCTCTCTGTGATTTTATGGCCTCGGCCCAACTGGGTGGTTAACTGCACGCTGCTAAGGTGTGGGTTTATTGCGCGTTATTAAGTCTAGGGTAGGGCACAGGGTCACATCCTCCTTCTTTTTTTTTTTATTGCACACTTCCTCTGATTGAAGAAACGTTAACACAAATAAGAAATCAGAGATACAGGAAACGAAAGAGTTTCGTCGGTTTGACTCGTTATACTAGAAAGTCTTGAATAATGCTTCTGAGATACGGTCACGTGTTTTATCGAGTGCGAAATCTCACGCCGTGTTTGACGGCATCGGGTTTGGGTTGACTTCATCGGGGATTTGCTTCGGGCTAAAGAGCTCGGTTTGTTTAGTTTGTGTGTGTGATTTTCGCAGAGCTGAGTCAACACTCTGTTTACATTCCAAAGCTGCCCCCCTTCGACTCTCCCGGCTCCGAGCTCCTCGTCCCCGTCTGGCCCTCTACTCTATCAAGTCTCCTCCTCTTCTTCCGATCCCTGACCTCGCTCAGTCACCCCCAACAAACACACACACACACACACACGTAAATCCTGGACCAAAGCGGATGAGAAGAGCGAGTGATTTAGTGTGCATTACATGATCATATGCAAATTTCACGAAGCCTCAATTATGACAAAGTTTATATTTAAAGTTTTATTTAAAAAGATGTATATCATACATGTATTACTATTTAAACAGCAATTTTTGGCATTACATTAGTCAGAAAATGCATTTTAAGCCTGTTTCTGGTTTAATATCAATGTTTCGCTTACTTCCTATTAAGTTTATAATTGTAAATATATATATATATATATATATATATATTTAAAAATATGACATTAAAAAGTTTGTTTTTACAACTTTAAGAATAAGTGCACATTTAAGAGTATTTTAAGTCTTAAAAAAACCTTCAGACAGAATATGATGTTTAATGTTCATAAAACAAAGTGATATTTAATTTGCAAATGTTATCAAATAAAACAAAATCTAAAGCCCAAAGAAAGAACCTGGTCAACACACAAGCAACATCAATTTAAAAAAAAAATAATAATTATATAGTTTTTCCTCTGTTCAACCAAAAAGATTGGAGTTAAAATTGCACCATCTTTTGTCTGTCCTCTGTCTCCTCTTGCTCTGCACTACTGTACATCTCCTACTTGCTGGTCCATCAGGCATCAGCGTTAGTTTTGGGCAACAGGTTGTGTTGATGGAGACCGAGTGATATCTTGCCTCGTATTCAATTTGGTGCTGAAGATGTGCGTGTGTGTGCGGGGGCACGCGTGCGTGTCAGACCTGTGGTCTCGGGCGGTGCAGCTCCTGGTGTTTAAGCCTCAGTCTCTCTTTTTCCAGCTGCAGTTGCTGCAGTCTCCCTCCCATGACGGCGGCGTTCGGAGGGCTGGAGGGGAGCTGGGTGCCCGGCTTTACTGGAGCACTCTGGGTAATTCGCTGCTGGTTCAGAGCTACACACAGAAAGGCAGAAAAGAAAGAGATTTGCACTTTTGAACGATTATACACCTGGACCAAACCCTAACCTTAACCTCGGGAAACCAAAAAAAAATAAAAAAATAAACTTTGTCAGGAATTCCATATTCTTATTGAGATGATTACGGTAATACAGAAGGGTAGGATTAAATTGTAATATTAATCCCTATAAATACTTCCAAAAATGCATCCACTATACACTGCCAGGCCAAATAAAATAAAAATACAGTGACACAGTCTAAGATTTCATTTAATCACCTTTAGCTCTGGTTACAGTACACAATGTGGTGGACAGTTCATGTGTGATGATTATTCCACATGCTCACAGAACCACTTTCACAATTTTAGTCCTGGAATAGGCTTCTTAACCCAGTCCTAATCATTAAAAATGTCCTTAGTTGTTTTCTCTGCTTTATACAGCGCAATAATTTGACCCTCAACTTTTTTTTGGTCGGGCATTTACTCATAATACAGCCGACAACCCAGGTGTTGATGTCTATACCCACCGCAGATTTAACTGCAATCATGATGTAAATGTCTGCAGTCAACATGTCTGCGGGTTTCCTTGTGTGTAGGTGCTTTTTAACAATTCTCAGAGACGTAAACGCTGGGACCTGCATGTGAATGAGGTCATGCGTATTGCAGAGACCTCGAATAGCTGGAACAAATGGCGCCGGTTGTGGGAGGTGTTACTGTAATCAAACCGGCGAGGATCGCTGTTTACTTATGCGTCCGAGCCACCAATGAAAAACGAAGAAGCGACGATGCCGCCGTTGTCATGCAGGGGAGCCCCGCCCTCCCCCCGGCTGGCCTCGTCACCATTCAATCAGTGTGTGTTTACTTGCTCAGGCTTGAATGAGTCTCAGATCTCCTCTCTCCATGGGAATCAGATCGGAGCCTTGCCACACACACACACACACACACACACCCCTCCCCCACCTTGCCAGAGGCTGTATTACTGTGTGGGAATGTTGTTAGTGGTACAGCCGTAGTGTGGGTGTGCTTACAGGGGTGATAAATTGTGTGTGTGTGTGTGTGTGTGTGTGTCCTTTCATACCCTTATCTCACATAGATATGGGTCTATTGAAGCAGAACAGTGTGCTCTAGCAGTACAGAGTTAGTAATTCCCAGAGCGGGAGGGAACACAGCTAATGAGCTGTTACTCTCAAACCTGTTGCTTCTTGCCCCCCGGAACGGGCACATTGTGTGAATTTCTGTGATTGACATTTTGAAGTTGAAACTTGACAAGTCGGACTCATAGACAACACAAATATACACAATGGTTAAGAGTGGCTGGTGATTTGGGAGTGTCTGATTGGAACATATGTATAGACTATTCTCATGCAAGAACAAACAGGCTTAGATGCAGATTTTTTTTTTCTTTTTAGCAAAATAAATCTTTTCAAATTGAAAACCTCCAACATGCAGGATTAAACACAAAATTAGCAGTATTTACAATCAGATCAACTAGATGAACTGAATTGACTTGACCTAAAGTTGACCCAAATATCTACATCAATCTATTAGATCTATTTAAAAAAATAAAAAAATTATAATTTTGGGGTTTAGTCGTAGCTCAAACTAGATGAAAGTAAAACTTAATTGGGACCAAAACGTTTCCTGTAATCATCTGATAGTCTCATCCTAACAGGATTTCTCATACAACCCTTTTTAAAAGTAACCCAAAAAAACAATACAAAAACAATACATTTTTGGAATTAAAAAGTATTAAATGGTGTGATGTGGGATTATTTCTATACATGTTTTTTTTTGTTTTTTTTTAAGGATGGAAAACGCTGATCTAGACAGCGTCAGAAAGACTCCATAAATCATAGATAAAACCAAGGGAGAGACCGAGACAGATAAGGGCTAAAGCTTTCTGCCCTTTTGTCTTTTTCACGCTCGTGTGGAACACGTTGCAGCAGCTCTTATCAGACCCCCATCCTTTACCGACACCAACAGGATCATCTAAACGCAGGCAAGACCCTGAGCAAGCCGGGAAACTATCGGAAACGTTCTAAAGGAGCGCGACAGGGCACGGCCCCTTTGAAGCCTCTGCAAATATTTGCCGGCTGTCCAGTTAACACGTTTGTTCTTTAAAAAGCGTCCAGGCTGATAAAAGTTTTAACGGTGGGAGAAAGAGTGGGAGAAAGACAAGCTTCTCTGTCTTACTAGAACTCCCCACTCTCTCCCTCTCCCAGAAAACAAGATCAAGATGGCTACTATACGCTCTATAAACATTATATTAGTGCAAAAAAAAAAAAAGAAAGGCTCAGATGTTTCAGATCTTTTCACGTGCATATAGTGAATGCATCATGCTGAAGTCACAAATGTTAACTATTCACACATGTGGATCTGAACTGCTGGCCTGTGGCAAGCGTGCAGCCTGTGTGTGTGTGTGTGTGTGAGTCAGGATTAGCTCATAGCAGGGCACTGGAAAAGATGAGAGCTCCATAAGAGAGTGACATCACTCAGCACCAGGCGACAAGGTGCCAACTCCTACAGTGAAGTGCAGGCGGAAAAAATTACAGCCGATAACCTGATAGCCTTTTAGCGGCACGGAGAAGGGAAAAAAAAAATAAAGCAAAAAAAAAAAACTAGTGTGCGTGTCTGCTTGTGTGTCTTCCCTGTTTGTGCTGCAAAGTGTGAAAAACATGAAGGCTCCATTTGGGAACACTAAGTCCAGGCCAATTTGTGAAGCTCCGCCTCCACCGCTCGGAGCCACTCTGGAGATTCCTGTAGACGCATGTCGGCCTTCTAACTGTTCCTTCTCTTCCTTTCTCTCTCTCTCTCTCCTTCTCCCTGTTCCCTTCCCCCTCTCTGTGGGCCTGCCTCAGTCAACCCCCCCAACTTTGTATTCCTCCCTGCCTCCCTCCCTCCCTCGTTCTCTGTGTCTCTATGAGTGAAAAGGCCTGGAAGAGATTAGGTGCAGTGCTGCAGTATAAAGAGATCTGGCTCCGACTCAAGTCTGTCTGCATGTGCAGCAGAATAGCGTCCTGCCTGCTCTGGGCCTCATTCGGGGGGGGGTTGGCAGGGGAGGGCGAGAGAGGAGGAAAAGAAACAGAAAGAGAGTGAGAGAAGGGCAAGAGGCAGAAAGAGGGAAGAAAAAGAGATAAACACAGAGAGAGGGAGAGAGAAACAAAACAAAACAAAATAAAAGACAGAACAGAAGAGAACAGTCACCAAAAAGGAACTGGTGTGGGTTAGTTGTGGTAGATCCTTCTACCGTGACTTATCTAACAATTTTTTTTTGTCTGTAATCTTACCCCATATTCTATCATTTTGTATATTCAGTTCCCACCCACTAACTACTACTCAGTTAACCTTTCCAGCTATCAAACAGCAAGGAACGTAACTCGTTTTTCAGACTTAACCGAGACACAGTCCCTGTCACACTAGACACTGAAAATAAAATTGTGAAATAGTAACATCATTAATGATGGTACTGATTAATACAAATTTGTACTGGCTGTAGATTTACCTCAGGGTGTTAGCGTAACTAGCTACAGAGTGACAGCCAGTGTTCGGGAGCCTGAGGCACGTATAAAAAACAACAACAACAACAAGATAAATAAATAAGAACTATAAAAACCTCCACCAGTCAAAAAGGTTAATTTACAAGTTTCTTTTCTTGATATTTAAATTGGAAAAGATAAAATGAATCATTGTGTGTACGAGTGTCCCCTTCAGATTTCCCCACTGGGATTCACAGCACAGTAAACACCTCAACTCTTTCCCCCTCAGTTAACAAAATTTGAAAATAAACTCAAAAGTAAAGAGTTTAAGATTTGCTTTGACTCAGCATGCCATTATCATTGAATAATTGCCATCTTTCTAACTTGGATAAGAAAAAAAATTATATATGTATACATTAGTTTTAAGAAAAACCAAACATTAGCTAGCTGGCTAAAGATGCTGACTCACTTCACATAGCTAGCTAGCCAAGATTCTGAGGTAACTCACCAGCTAAACTCTTGTTTTAACCATTTACACAACCTCCACAGCAAATATACCAACCTTTAACATGTCAAACATTCAGTTTTCAAATCAACTTGGCTATTTAAAGCAAGATACAGAGTTTAGATTTTATCTACTTATTTTTTAGACCATTAAGTCACTCAGGAACTTCAGATTAGGACTCAGACTTAGAATAACCAATATGAACATATCCGCTTAAATACATGTCCAAATTTTAGCTTACTATCTATTGCTAGCCCTACAGGCTACTGTGGTAAAGTTGCAGGAACGTATATGCTGAACTACAACATGCTTCTTCATCTGAGAAACGGTTTCCAGTTATTTGCGGTAAAGGACGTCTATGCTCCCTCATGCTTCCCTACTCTCACACTACTGTCTCCCCCTCACACTACAACTAATTCTGGGGCCCACCAGACACATACATTCAGGACTTGTAAATCTTCAAAGGGCTAAAAGTTTCAGAGCAGCGTTTTGGTCTCTTTGAGGACGTGGCAGGCGAACACACCATTTTTCACTTTTCCCGTGAAACCACCTCCATGAAAACCCATCTCTGTAACGTCAACAAAGACTTTTTACGCGGAAAAGAGATGATCGTTCCCATGTATGAAAGCAAGCGAGAGAGAAATAAGGGGATGTTTTTAGAATGAAGGGAGAGCACTTCCAAGCGTGAGTAACTCAAAGTGACATAAGAAAAAGCCTTCATCTCTTTGTGAGCCATACGGATGGAGAGGATTATCGAGAGTGGGAGCGAGGGAAGGAGTGGGAGGGTAGGGAAGGGGGGAAAGAGGACAGTTATTTTTAAGACCACCAATGCTGCCTAATGTACTAACAATTTACTAACGTAAAAACCGAAAGACATCTGGTCTGGTTTAATTAGTATGTAAGGAGAACAATATTAAACTATTGTAACGGGAAAGAGTAAAGTTTCGACATGCATAATTCAAAAGCAATAAACTCTATGTCCGAGTGTAGTAATGAGTGTGTGAGCACAAACACACGCACACATAGCTGAGTCCTGAGTTAGGAGCGGTTTTGGCTAACCTCAATGTGAGTCACGGGAAATGGGAATATTTTCAGAAAACTGTCTTTCACTACAAACAAACACACACATAAGAACATTAACCAGATAGAATCTCAATGAGTCTTCAACATACTGAAGGCCATCCATTAACCTTAAAAAAAAAAAACACAATAGTCATTGTGGGTTGTCTTTCGAAACTAGTGACTCGTGCATCGCTGAAAAAACAATGTTTAACCTATTCTGTAGAGCAGTGTTTTTTCAAGTGGTGTTGCATAAAGAACAACATCTTGTGAGAGTTTCAGGGTCATGGCTTTGGAAGAAATGCTGAGAATATACATTTTCAGCATTTATTCCAAAGCCAGGATCCTAAAACTCGTGCATATTGGCTAAATTATATTCCAAAAAAAGGGAGTTTTTTTTTTAAATGACTGGGAACGTGATTGAGATGTCTCCTTGTTCTGATTGGTTGGAGGTAGGGCCTCCCCAAAATTAGTTTTTCCCTCCTGTTTAGAGAGTCTGGAGCGACACAGAGAGCTTGTTCCTCCAAACACATATTCTGCTTAACAAACTAACATTCTTTAAAAAAAATTAATAAATAAAACCCAACAAAGATCACGTAAATAACATTGTAGGATGTTCCTGCTCCTGACCCAGTAACCCTCTGGTAGTGAAGATCAATAAAAAAAAACACAACTGATATTCCATTCAGGATTAAATGAAATGAATTAAACACGTGACCATATATAGAATGACTGTTGGCGATATCGTTGTCCCTTCTGTATTATTTCCATATCTAAACATGCAGAGGTGCAATACAACCATAGAAGCTCACCATAGTGTGGGTCGAGTCGTGGGTCCAGCCAGGACGTGGTTTTATTCTTGTGGTTGATGTAATAAATCTCTCCATCTCCTGTGATGGCCTGCTCCCAGCCATCAGGAAGAGGACCTGAGAGAGAACAGCTATGTTAGGTATAGCGCACTAACCACTGCAGATCCTTATTTACCCATTATGTCTTATCTATCCCCCCATTCCTAACATATCTGAACTCACCAAAAAAGAAATTTGCATATTTGTTCCACATTAGACCAAGTGTAGCGATTAATCAATACATGTTGGTGATTTGGCTTTAATAGTCTTAAGAATGAAACCAATCTAAATAATTGTACACTAAAATTGTACTTGATTTGGCTACGTGAGACCAATTATACATAAACGTATTACATTTTCATGAAATATATTAGAAAGTGTAGTAGAGCAGAGATGGCAGACTAAAGGACATGATTGGGCAACTGTGGCACAAACAGATAAATATGTGATAAAAGATCTCTACATGTGGAAGGAATGGGCGTTTTTTCACAAAAATACTTCAAAAACACTGACGCTTCGTATCACTACATACAAACGCAGCCAAGTCAAAATTAAAGGGCTTAGGCATTCAGACTGATTATGTGACCTCTGAACAGTTTTAAAAACACAGGGTGGAGACTACAAAGAGCTTGTGAGCAGTAGGAGAGGTGGAGAAGGGAGCAGTGTGCTGACGTGGGGCAGGACTGGTCATGTTTTACGACTCCTGAGTCTCCTCCAGGCTCCCAGATAAACATCAGCTCAGCATGTGCAACAGGCACACTCCCACAACGTCGCACATCAAGCTTCCGCTTACATGCGTGTGCGCGGCTTCAGCTCGGGTGCGCCATGGGCTTCTGTAACAGTGTGTAAGGAGAGTCTGTGTGAAGTGTGTGCAGACCTGAGGCTGGGTTCAGGAGGTTTTGCTGTTGAACGGGGACGGGGCTGGCGGAGGTCGTCTGGGTTATCTGGAGCATGGCTTTGCGGGGGTCCTGCCAGGTGGTTGATTGGTCAATGTGGCTGCGGGGAAAGAAGAAAACGGAATTCGATAAAATGAACAGAATCATTCTCTGCCAATGGTGTACAGAAGTTGACACCATTATTGCAAATTCAGTGTGTACTAAGATCCATATATGCGGTATAGATGCTGAATTCTCAAAGCTGATTAGTTAGTAGGTGTTGATGAACTTTCTTTAGCAGCAGCTCTGAGAGTTGAGCCAAGTATAAATGTGCTCTTTCTAATACAAAATCATTTCATTATAGTAACATCTCGTTCAAATGGGAATGTGCAGAAAAGTCTTGACTATTGAATGTGATATTGTATAATATTACATATGCCAATACGCAAAGTCAGTATCACTTTCATGTTTTTTTCTCTTCTTCGTTATTACTATTTGCACTTTTTTTTTGTCATGAATACTTTTTGTGAATGAGTATTTTTCATTTATACCTTTAAAATATATATATATATTTAAAATTATTATTAGTTGTGACAGATTTCCTTTTATTTATATTCTTTATATATACATTATATTCTTTATTTACTTATAGCATCGCACTGATAATTTTTGGTCAGCTCTCACATTACACATGTACAATCACATCTACAAACCTGACCCATTTCGCTTTTTAGGTAACATGACAAGCTGCATTAAGTGCAGAGCCTGGATAGTGCACCAATGTTAAACAGTAAAGAGTGAATAAAAAAAAAATATATTGTTTTGCATAAAAATGAGTAATGGCCTGCAATTTTCCTTTTAATAATCTTTTACTCTCCCGATGCCTTTGCTAGTGTTTATGAATGTAGAAACTCTGCGTTTCAATGTGTTCAAATGCTACATTTTCAAAACGTCCCATATTTCACCATTTCTATAACGAGTTAACGCAGGTCTCAGAAGTCCCACAAAACATGTGTTTTAATGCGGCAGCTGGAACGCCCATCAGATTTCGTAATTTTTATACTTCAAATTCCATTTATCCTTTATCTCACTCCCCCTCCAAACTTGCCGTTTCAGTGTTTATGTAAATGAGCTACTGTTGAGTCATGCCCCATGAGAGAACTGCAGTGGTCAACAAAAAAATGAGGTTACATTGGGGAATGTTATTGCCTGGTTTAAGCTTTGGCCAGTACAAAAAATAAATTAAAAAATTAAAAATAAATTTAAAAAAAGCACAACACGGGAGACCAATCTGAATGACCAAATGACTAAAAAGTAGATTTTGCATAACAAGTCCCCTTTAGCGCAATTAAATTTACATTTTTTAATTTATTTTAACTACTTTAATAGTTTAATCAGTAATGATAATTTTACCAAAGCTAAAAAAAAAAAATAGCGCTCACGAATAAATGCAACATGAACAATATGCTAGCAGTTGTGTGTTTTGGACTTGCAACCTTCTGGTCGGTAGCAGTGAGGAGTTACTTCTAAGTAACCACTGCTGGTGTACTGCTAAAAGATTTCAAGAAGAGAAATGAAAACGGATTGCTTTAAGGGGGAAAAAGAAAAAAGCAGCGAGCGTCTGTTCCAGTCTCTCACTGACTATTTGTTTGGCTGGTGCCTTAATGATGACATCATGTTATTTCTCTTTAAAACGGTAGTTGATGGAAAAAACACTTCACGTTTTCTTGGAAATGACGTCACGGTCTGGACGGAATCATGTTGTTGTTGTGTGCGTTCGCTGCTTGTGATCATTCAGTTTAATTGAAAGGAAATGGAAAGAAAAGGAAACAACTCAACAGTTCTACATACTCCGAGCAGAGTTTTGACTTTAACATGTTCATAACCAGTGAAATGCGACAGCCTTTGCGCCCTGTGCAAGCTAAAGCGAGTTGAACTTGGACGACAGAGTGCTGGCGACTTGAGTCCATTTGTCTGCCGAGACTAAAAATAGTTATGTTTTGGGAGTTCATTTTGCAAACTCGAGTTTGCAGTCTGGTAGGGCAGCAGTGAGAGGAAGAAAGGAGGAGGAGGAGGAGGAGGAGGAGCGAGCAGTAGAGCGGAGTTAACTTTGGCCTGGATTACATGTGATCTGCTCATGAGTAGCAAACTGGAGGATCGCTTGAGTGTACCACAAAGAACCCGAGCGCCTTTCAAGGAAAAAACCATCCCTGAAACACACTCCGGTACTGACACGCACTTGTGTTTATTCAACGCCTAAACAAAGCCAGTGTAGAGCAGGAGCGGGTTTGTGCCTTTCGGTCCTGCCGGGTTTGCGCGGTGCCGTGCAGTTTGCCACACTCAAAGGTTAAGCAATGTGTTCATCATGAGTGGCGAAATAAGGACTTTTTCCGACTTGATATTTATCCTGACCTTTTCAAAATCCAAAAACATTAAGGACAAAATAATGAAGCTGGGATTTTCGTTTCTTTGTGCGAGATCTTTTCTCTGCCTGTGTGGCGAGGAGGCATTTCTAATTATTGCTTTGTTGGGACTTGCTGCTCGATTAAGATGGAAGGCTAATCGAGGAAAAGGGCTCCCTGGCAGGCTGGGCCTGTCTCATTCAGACAGGGTCATGCCTAGGGCTCTTCCCAGCCAGTTCTTTCTCCTGCTGCCTGCTTTGCCACACTGAAGTGTCAGCCCATTGAATGATCTGGCGCCACTTTTCCAAAGCTTTTACCTGGCAGACAAAGGCTCAGACAGAGCTACGACCCCGAAAGGCCCAACACTATTCAAAGCGATCCCCCGCTTCCAGTGCTCGCCTCTCGGGTCCGATTGAGAAGCTCTGACATTGAAAAATAGTGACGTTATGGTGAGATTTCGGTTATTCTAGCTTTGTCATGCACATCCTTGGTCACATACTTACCAGGAATTGGTACTGATCTTGCTACTAGTTATCAAAGCTAGTTTTGCCATAGATAATGTAAACCAAGATCTGGATAATCAATTAGGAACTGTGAGCCAAACTATCTACACTTGTGGCCTTGGGCAGATGCTCTTATATTTCACTACATACACTGTATACATTATTACTACATTACATATATCGTATGTCTATTACATATAAATGGACTGTAGTAAATGGAGAGATTATATATATTTACATATGAGCAGTTGAGGGTTAAGGACCGTGTTCAAGGGGCCAATGTTGGCAAATTGGGGTTTGAACCTGTGACCTTCCGATCGGTAATCCAATGTCTTAACCGCTGATGTTCCCAAATACTTCAGTCGTTGTCTGCTAAATGGAACTTAAACCACAAACGCTGGAAACCCAGCACTATTTTATCTTGGTAAAACCAGAAATGTCAAATTTCTGATAATGAAGCATTTCAAAGCAACCAGCACTACAAACCAGACAAGAGATTCAGGTACTTATTTAGTTTCTATTGGTTTTTTGGATGTTACTATTTTCTATTGAATTCCATTTGATCGCATTAATTTTATATATAATATATAATTAATCTTAATAACCTAACCTACTAAAATACATTCAAATCCGATGTAACTTGTGCTGGTTCCCTTTCCTTAAGTATTATGTTGCATACTAAGCAATATTTTGGTTTCTCCCCTGATAATCTAGTAGGTGGTGGAGTCGCAACAACCGTGGTGGGAAACTTGCGCATGGCGCATTTGCTACAAAAACTACAATTGAAACTCTTCTTATGAAAAAAAAAAAAAAATTGCTGAAAGTTTTCTTCGGTAGAAAGTGCCCATCTTAATTTAACCTGCAACTGTTCAGAACGCGCTCTGAGAAGCTTCAACACTACGCTGTTCAATAACCGTTTGGTTACTCAAGCGCCGTCTCGATTAATCATTGCTGTCACTTGTGCATAAAGCGCTGAGTAACAGAGTGGTTTAAGCTAAAAAGCTGAGATAACTTCTGTCTGATGAGCTGGAGAGACAAAAAGTGAGGCAGAGAAAGAGAGAGACCGAGAGCGAATGAAGAAAAAAAACAAAACACAGAAATAAAGTACGTCAGAAAGAGGCTGACTCAGCACTTCACCCCCTCCCACCCACACCACCCATTTTCAAGCCCTTCTTGTTTATGCTTTGCTGATCAAAGGCCCTGCCAGAAACTCCCCTTAATCCCCCCCCAATGGCACACCAACCCCCCCCCCCCTCCCTCCCTCCCTCCCCCAGCCACACACGCGGAGCCAGGAAAGTGGCCCAGCCCGCTGCAGATGAGGGCAACCTGGGGCCTTTTGAGGAGGGTCATGGGGGGAGGGATGACCGTCAGGAGAAGAAGAAAAAAAAAAAAGAAAAAAAAAGAAAAGAAGAAAACAACAAGCGCGGAAGCAATCCCTCAGAACTTCTCTGGCTGAATGGATCGCTGTGGTCCTCTTACACTCTGTCTCACCCCGACCCTCCCCCTTCCACGGCTGCTGGAAACTATGACAGACAGGGATAGAGGGAAAGGGAGAGAGGGAGGAAGGGTGAGGGGGACAGAGGGAGGGAGGGAGAAGTGTGCATGTGTGTGTGTTCGTTTTAATTGGTGCACAGGATGTTGTGTGTTGAGATCTCCTCTCTTGGGTTTCAGGGTTAACATAGAAGCAGGCAAACTTGCACAGGTGGGCTTTATTAGTCCTAAGAGCGTGCATGAGCACGTGTGCATGCAGGCACACACACACACACAGACAGACATAGCTCCATATTAAAAGTGTAAACCGCTGTCTCTCTAGCGCCAAACAGCCCAGACTGAGGCCCTCACAGGGACTGCAATGTACGAGACACTCAAGTCCCTGAACTCATCCGACCATCTAATTCTGGCTTCCCAAAATTACATAATGCTCAAATCTGACTCTCTAATACATAGTGCAGTTTTTCAGGCCAAAACCCGAATTAAACTAATAACAGTCTGAAAAACAACAACAACAAAAAAAAAAAAAAAGTCCCACACATCCACGTGTGGCACGACACAATGTCTTATTGTACTCGTAAATAGGGGAGTCCAGGCCAAAACCTTCATCGCCGTCTCGCTATCCCGAGCCTGCAAGTTCATGCAGTTCCTTCACCGTGTTCCAGCAGACTTTCGGCAATTCAGAACCTCAACCTGACTCTTTCTCAGAGCGAACCAGTTTTGGGAAAGTACCGGGAAATGGGAGGCAAACTGGATCCCGTCCAACAGAAACAATGGAGACACGTGGACGTATAGAAGTGCTTATCCTGCTTTCTAAGCTTCCGCTCTGTCCTAGACAACTGCGGTTATTTTTAAACCTGTCTGGTGCTACACTGTTTTGCGTGTGCTGGTGCTTTGTGAACGTATCTGGTGGTAACAAGATAGCTTAAAATAAATCTCGTTTAAACTTCTGCAAGACAAGGTGAAGAGGCTAATTTGGCCTTTTGGTCGATGAGCAACTGGGTCGAGCCATTCTTTAGAGGAACTGCAGAATGGCAGACCATCAGCAACACACCCCAGCATCCATTTCACGGTTAATACTCCCAGCCTCAGATGCTCTGTTCTGAAGCCTATCCCCGGAGACCTTGGGCACGAGGCAGGGTACACCGTGGACATGGTGCCAATTCATCTCAGAGCACACACACACACCATGAGTAATTTGGGTTCTACATGTCTCTGGACCGTGGGAGGAACATGCACGGGTAGAACATGCACACAGACTCAAAACGGAAAACTAACCCCCAACCCTGGAGGTACGAGGCTTTATAAATCTTATATGCACATAAAATGAAAATATCGTTATGTACCGTTTAGCATCACTTGTGAAGACACCCAAGATTTTTTTTTCCCATGTGAAAGCAGTCCATTCTTGGGCTCGTTAAGTAACCTAACAGTTTACTAGACGTTAGAGACATCAGCGATTCAGTTGTGCCACACATGGTCTCTGCATTTTCACACAGGCATTGGTAATGACAGCATAATGGATGAAAAACTGCAGAGGTTGGCTGGTCCGTTTCTAGACCAGGCCATGAAATGAAAGTAAACGCAAGACGGATTGAGGTCCAGAACTCAAACGGCTATATTTAGCGCGTTCGAGTACACAATAAAGACGATTTTAAAATGACTTATGACTCAAACTGTGTACTGTAATCTTAGACAACACACCATGCACTTGACTATGTAGGGTAGCAACATCTCAAATGCTAATAGAAACTAAACAGACAAGACAAACTACCTTGTGTAACGTCATGGAACAGACGACGCTCGACGGGAACTACCGATTTTAAACCACAAAATGTTCTACATCTGTGGCGAGCAGTCTCATTCGATGCATTGGTTACTGTGCACGGACAAGCATTGAAAAGAGCAAGTGGGAGACTTGACCCTGCAAACTGTCTCAGACGGAGATGGAGTGAGAGATCAAACCCTAGAGCAGTGGTGCAGTGGAAAAGGTTGGGTGGTTAAAAAGGGGGGGGGGGGGGGTCTTTTTTAGGTTCTCTC